>VBVQ01002094.1:0-27682 GCA_011636635.1 Tetramorium simillimum | reverse complement strand
AATCTTTTCTGGTTCTATATTAGTTTATACTATTTTGTCTTTGAAGTGCTTATCCAATTATTTTGTGGGAAAATCTAACTTTAAAAAGAAAATATTACTTTAAAAATTAAATAAAAAGTACATTTTGACTAAAAATAGTTTTACAATTACTCTCTTCAAAAAAAATTTTGTATATATTTCTAAATTTTTAATTATTTTATGTTAAAATATATATTGTTCACATATATCACACATGTAATGTATTATTAACGCTTTATGTTGCATGAAACCTATTTTTTATGTAAATTTTAGATTTAATTTTTAGATACACTTAATAACATAATCACTGCAATTTTAAAAACTATTAAAAGCATTTTAGTGCTTGGGGAGGAAACAAAACGATAATCGTTTTTATTTGAACTCACCAGTGTTATATTAATTAAGATTTTATTTTCATATCCCTATATGCAAAAATCTTCAATCTTTCGCAAATCTAATACAAGCAGCTTTATAAATTCGACAGAGAGTAACAAATTGTATTGAAATATTTATGGCAAATTTGTTTACTAACTACATCTGCGCTTAGTTTTCTTCACTGAGAAGAATCGTGTTCTTTAAATATACGTCTTTTGAGTAATGCGGACGCGTCATGGCCCCTGGTGGTTCTAGGCTCACCCATGAATAGAGAAAAATTGGCGAACCACAAGAGAGCGATGCATGGAAATCTGGACAACGTGCAAGAGACATCCTTGAATCATCGTGTAAGCAAACACAATTCTCCCACACCCACAACAACCACACCTACGTTCAAAGTGCTTGAATGTGACAGATAGGTATGCAGAGCATCTGAATATAAAAAAAGGAACGTCCACATTTTGACATGTGGTAAAATTTCTTAGTATTTTTCTTCTATGTCCAAAATCTGTCATCGTACTTTTCATGTTGTTCATTTTGCACAGATAGCCTTGAAATATTATTTAATATTGTTGATTTAAAATTATTCTTATTTTTAGCACATATGAATATACATCCAGAAAGTGCAATTTTTTTAATGTTACAGAGCTCTTATTTTCCATTTAAATACATAGGTTGTAAAACCACAATAAAATAACATATATTCTTTGTCAATATAAACTTTGCGAAAATATATATTCTTTTTATAAACCTATTTTAAAATCACAAGTCTCAAGCACATTAATTTAATTTAATTTCGTACCTATGCAAAAACTAATAATTATTAAAAATACTTGGTATTTAACATATTTGTATAATTCTTAATTTTATTTTAACATATGTATATATAACATATATTTAACATATAATATTCTCAATACATTACATAGTGAAAATTTGTATAAGAAGCAGATTCAAAAAGTATGTAATTGCCTTTTTGGAAACGTCAATTTAATGTTTCTCACACGATATTCCTTTTGCAAGATATAAGTTTAGATTTTGAGAGAAATAATTTTATATTTAGTTTACTTTTTCTTTTATTTTTAATTTATACTTTATTTACATATAAGAAATTGCAAACTTTTAATTTTAAAACAAAAATTAAAAAAAGTCTTAACGAAATTTTATAAGAAAATATTGCATTAACGCATTTCTGTTCATAACAAAATAATGCTGAAAATATGACAGTAAATAACATACATATAATCTTGTTTATATTATAAAGCGCACATTCTCAGTAACCGAGTGCACTGTGTTAGATAGCTATAAAAATCTTTTATTTTTTTATTAAATTTTCATAACTTTCAGTTTATATATAATAAAATTATTTAAAAAATCTGATAGAAAAATTTTCATTGATATATCAGTTTTAATGCATATGAAATTTCATTAAATTTTAATATTTTTAAAAATAATTCTATTAAAATGAAAGTTATGAAAATTTAAAGCTGGACAAAGATTATAATCACTGTATATATTAGCTGGCACATTAAATTAAAAAGTTTACTAATTTTGATCGTAAGATTGTTGTAGTATGCTACTACATGTATTTAAAATTTGTATTGTTTCTAACTATTTTAATGAGTGTGGAATGGAAGAGCTTTTCAGAAACATGCTACTCTAATTTTACTTTATGATGTTAAGTGATATATTGTTTTTATATATTATACAAGGTGTAACAATAACTACTACTATCTTTAATATTTTCTAAAATAGAAGAAAAATTCTGGCAAACGTTGTATGATATCCAGAAGTAGTATCATTATATAGCATTTTAATATTATTTTTTGTATCGCATATTCTAATATTATATATTATTATGCTTTGCTAAATTTTTAATTGTAAATTGCCAGTAAAGAATTTACAATAGTATCGTAGCACATTCCAAAATATTTTTATCATAAATAATGTTCATTAAATATGAATAATCTTATGATCATGGGCTATTTTATTTGTTTTAGTAGATGTTATTAGAAAATAAATATAAAACTATAGCATTTAATACAAAAAAATTTTATCTCGAAAACAATTTGATCTAGAATGCATTCATTATCGCCATATGATGCCCTTTTGTGTATTATATGACTTTTGTTAGACAAATTTTTCTTCTAATCTCATGTTTTTAGAAGTATTAAAGATAGTTACGGTTTTTACCTCACCTTAAATATGTTGATGCTTTCGGGCATTATAATTTTGTACCTGTCACTATTTGACATTTTAATACAATATATAATCAGTAAAAGACATGTTGCGTAATACCAAGTAGCAAAATGACGACAAAACATTGCTAATTGGAGTATTTTTTATAATATAACTTTACATAAAATTTAATCTCTGAAATTACGTATCGATCGATAATCATATATTTCTTTGTCGAATTTTATTAAATTCCTAGAAAATATAAATTTTTTTAATTTTATGCTGCTAAAAAATTATTGACTATAACAGGGATATGGAAATCCAAAATATTATCACTGGTGAAAAGGAAAAATGTATAAAATAAGATCACATTATGTGGTGCTCACATTGTAATTTATTCTTTTTTCATATAACGTTATGAATTTATTTTTAGATCTTATATTAGAACTTTCTTAATATATATCTTTTAATAATATCTAAAAAGAAAAAAAATTTTTTTAAGAGTCGAAATTTTGGAATGTTAGACGTGTTATATTTTATAAATACGTGTGTATTATTGCACTTAAATTATTGACTATCATTTGAAGATGTATTTTTTAAAGAATGTGAGTATACTTGTTGCATGAAATATCATGTTTGTGTTATATTCAATGAGTTGCTTCTTGTGTGTACATATATCCTGTATGTATGTATGTATGTATGTATGTATATGTAAATAGAAATTATAGAGATGTAGAAAATTACACATACACGAAAAGAAGTAGTTTGTATCGAGCAATGTTATCACACAACAGCTCAATCATACGACTTCAGTGTAATCACACAGTGCGATGGGAGATTACGTTAGATGAGATGGAGGTTTAAGATGCTTAAAGTATACTTTGTTATTTCAGGCGTGATGTCGCGCCGAGGGCGTAGAAGAGCCCGCGAAATCGCGAGCGGAAGCGAGGCTAGGCGTCACGAACGTGACAAGCCAGATTCTCCTCTACTCCAAAACGACAACTATCAATGCGCATCCACTTCCTACGCCAGTGTGAACTCTACTGATGCGACTGATCACCATGTAATATTCTAACGAAGAATTAATCGTTGTCGATTTAATGCAATTTTTGTACTTAGAAGGACTGAAATGAATTTACTAAATAAGTATCAATAGGATCGTTTATCTTGAACGATTGTGAAACCGAGAGTACTTCTCTTTCACGAGTTCTTTCCTCTGAAATATAAAAAATTTAATACGAAATGTTTCTACAAAATTCTTCGAAATTGGTGAACATGTCCATCTACGTTCATACCTGGCACTATATTTTAGAAATAAATAAATTTGTATAGTTATAGGTCTTCATCATTTTTAGCATATTTATTTCGGGCAAGGCTTTCTTTTTTTTAATTTAATATTAGATTCTCACAGACTGTATTCAAAATTAAAATGTTTCGCTATTGCGAACGCTTAATAATTTGCGTGATTGATTTTAAGTAGAGTAATTTATCTAGATTTATCTAGAGCCAAGAATTCTGTTTTCTTACTACTCATTAAGCAAATTTATTGAGAATAGTATTATTGAAAACGTGACGGATATAAAATGCATTTTCCTCTTAATGCATTTTTTAATTGAGACATGAATACTTTTTTCTGATATTGATATCTATTATTATGTAAGTATGACATTAAAATGACAGTTTAACAATTAATTATTAAAACGATATTGAATTCTCCAATATGTATCTAAGAAGTTAATATAGTTTATAAAATAATTATTTCAACAGTTTATATTTGGAACCATTAAATCAATTAAAACAATTAAATCAATCAAATAAATACTTATAATTATAAATTGTTCTTATGCCGTCCATAGCTAATATATAAGTTGAATGATATATAAAGCACATATAATTGATATCGCAATCAATAGAAATGATATCTATATCAGGATTTAAGTTTTCAAGTCTTACAACAATCCACAAGTTCCATGGCGAGGTCATATCTATTCAAATACAATGATTCTGAATTTACTGAGCAGATTATCTTTCTACATCAATGACTGAAATTATTTTGAATTTTTCACATTGATTATCTTTGATTTCAGAATGTAAGAATTCGTTAATGTTCGATAAAAAATTATAGAATTTATCATACATTTATTATACATTCGTATGATTATATGTATGTAAGTGTATATTCTCAACATAAATGGCATGAATGTTATAAATCTTCACCATGTTACTTAAGGATTAAAATTTCCGTCGTGAAATGTATAATTATCAGTATTGTCAATTAGATTTGAGTGCGTTTTGTCTACTTTGTAAGTAAATATTCTGCTTTGCCAAGTTCCGAATTTATGACATATTAAAATAAGGCCAGGCAAAGTAATAGTTTGTTCCCTTGTCACTAGCTTACTATGGATCAATATTACCTGAGATGCAAATATATTTCACATTTTTATTATGCCGTTTTTGAGACTGTTTTCTTAAAACTTCAGCGATAATCCTCACAATTCGAATGTCCGATTCTTCTCTAGTTCAGATAATTATTAAACATTTAAACAACATAAATAACTGAGAATCGTGTAAAGACATGTATAAGATAATAAAACTTTAAGACGTTCTTTTAAATATCGTTTTAGTTGGGTAAATCTTTGTATTATTTGTATATTACTATTCTCAGGAGATAGCTGCTTCTCTATTGATTTTTAAGGCACTCTAATACTGTAATGCAGAAAGCTAAGTAAGTTTATGTTTAGAATTAATATTGAAAAACAGGCTAAAAGTTTGAAAAATTGTATTATATGTCAATATAACAGAACATGTATTTGTCTTTTTCATAAACAAAAAGAATAAAATGATAAAATTTAAGAACTAACAAATGTATGTAGGGTACGTACACCTACTTGAATGACTGGAAATAAATTAAGTTTCTTATAAAAATTATAAAGTGGTAAATTACTTCACCAGAAGTATTACTGCCTCAAATCAAGCACGAAATAATCGTCGGTGGGATTAAGACTACTATATATCAATAAAATAAGGAAATAACATGTGAATTATCTCTTATCCTATATGTGAGCAAATTAAATAACCTGGGACAATTAATACAAATGTGGCTTAGAATCTTACGTAGCAATTTTATACATTAGTTTTAAAATGTTTAAGTTTATTGTTCCAATACGTAATAACAGATTAAAAGCACTGCAGACGAAAGCTCAATCACTTTATTTTTATTAATTGAATTATTTGTATATTATAATTATACATGTTGTATATATTTAGATATTGTGTAAAAATTTGATTTTGTGATCCCTAGTAAGCAAACACCTCAAAGGAACGAAATATGAATTTTCTTATCAATCCTAACAATCAACCTGTTTAAAATATGCTTGTTGTATCATACTTAAAACTAATTAAGAGAATCGCAAAAAATGTAAAAATGTACATTTGTCTTTGATGAGCTTTACAATCTCATTAGGAGCTGAATGTATTCTATTATTCCAACAAGAAATTTGATTACTGGTTGATTACTTAGGCACGAATTTATTATGATTTAGCCAAATATTTAAAATTATTTAAGATTTTTGTCGAATGAGAGAATGAGATAGTTTATGTTATATACATTAAGTAGCTACCCAGTGAGAAATGGTTGGTCAAATCGATGTCGAATCGATATCTATTCGATGTATTTTGCGTCGAAAAGGCATCAATTCGACGTCGATTCGATGTCTTCGATCATCATTTCTCATTGGGTAAGTTCCCAATACGGGGTAGATTCGCCAATTTTATTCACTAGTGCGCTTTGTCGGTGTAAGTTCTCTAAGTACGACGCTTTTGCTCGATATATGTAATAGATTTTTGCGACAGTGTCTTTTGTTTGTGTATAATAGACACAATAAGAACTTTAAGCAAGTAAATTGTTAATATCAAATTTTTTCAACATGATGCTACTTCCCGATTGAAAGATTTCATCGCTGATTTGAGTTTTATATAGAGTGTAACTTTTGTACTAATCATAAAGCAACATACAGTTACGATACAAAGGAACTCGCTAGGTACGAAGTTGTTAATATTTCCAAGTTGTTATTGCGCTATATGTATTTGCGTGCAGATGAATGTATAAGATACAATAAAGAAAAGATGGCTGCGTTAAATGTTATAAATATACATAAAAATATGTCGTAAAATGTACAAGTTTACTGTATTGTCTGGCATATGCGTGTGTTCGATATACGTATGAAAAGCGATACCTTTCGTTAAATTTAATATATAAATCTATATTATACTGGTACATCCGAAGAGTAAGTAAATCTTCGATTTATACTGCACCATGTATATGACAAAATGCATATCAATAGAAGCTTCGATATAACATTAAATGAAGATACTTGTAAAGAAGTGAGAAAATGTAAGCATCAAATAAAATTGATGTTATGACGGATAAATAGAAAGTGAAAGAAAACTCAGAGAAGCATCTCAAGTAGCATGCAAAGCGTATTGTGTTGTCACATAAATACAAATAAATTTTCTCCTGTTTGTACTATATAATTGCGCGCATTATGTTGTTTTAATTATATATATTTCAGAGAAAATCTGTAATATATATGCTGTCATAATTTGCACTTTTGTGCTTACACACGCAAATACATGAATCATTTCACACATTTATATACACATACATACCTAAATTATTTTTAAATTTTTATCTAATCGTCAATCAAAATACATTATCACAGTTTTCAGAAAGATTAAAAAAGAATTATTTCAGAAAGAGATGATTTGCACAATATATATTTCTGATAATTATTCTAAATTTTTATCATTCTATATATAGCTGCTATGGATGGTAAGACTTGATAATAGAAACAGTAATTAACCGATAAGGAATATTACGAAGAAGATGATTTAATACTAAGATTTTATCGTTTATCGTATACAAAAGTATGACATACAAAAATTTATCATTACAATAAAATATCTGATTTATTATAATAATTTTTACAAGAATTAATACAGATTTTAAGTTAAATACATTTTGTGTGTGTGCATCTCTTTGTACATATGATATAAAGATTTATGTCGCTCTTCGAAGTATTTTAGTTATGATTCTTGTCCTATTGGTCCAAAGAGATAGATCGCTGGACAGTTATCATCGGGATTACCAAGAAATTGCGCGTATAATTCCTGATAACGCGATAAGGTCAGCCCACCGCGTTTTCTATCGTCATCCTGTTAACGTAATGATCACTTTGAAGGAATTATTTTTTTTAATATATATACCTTACAAATGTATTAAATTCTTTCCCAAAGAGTTAAGACTAGAATATTTTTCAAATGATAAAATAATCAAAGATTGATTTGCTCAAAGGTTTCAGAGAGGGAGAAAGAAGTAGCTCATTTTTATTTTATTAAATCAAATTACTTCACTTACGGTCAAAAGACTTTGAAAAGCTTTATCAAGAATGTCTATATTATCCACAGCAATCCTTGAAGCACAATCATATCGAAATTCTTCGGCACCAATTACGCCGTCCTCTGGAACAGACATAACAATTAAAAATCCATTATTTCAGAAAATAAATTCTATTAATTATTTATATTGATCTAATTTTTAAGAAAGACATTAGGATTTATTCATCATTCTACACAATGTATTTCTTACGTTTGTAAATATTACACAATACCATTAATGTCAAGTATTTTAAAGTGGCTATCGATGAACAATTTCATAGCTTGAGGAAAATCATTAAAAGAACGACCAACACAGCTACTTTGGACAGCCTTTTTGAATTCTTCTGTCGTTACTAAGCCATCCTGAAGAGGAAATAATGTTAATAATGATTATCTTTTAATATATTACAAAAAATTAACACTTTTATACTTTATTATATATGAACAATGAATCAAAATTTGGAAGATATTTTTAAATAATTATGTTTAATTTTGTAAAATTTGGTATATTAAATTTATAAATGTTTTCTTGAATATTAAATTAAAAATTAATTTAATCAATCTCACGTTTAAGTCCAATTAAAATCACTTATTTGAATATTCAGATTTACAAAGTTCTTATAACATGCTTTGTCTATTATTTTTCAAATTAATCTTCGATAAAAATTGAACTTGAAATCTTAATTGTCAATTTTATATAAAAAAGTTATATAAATTAAATATATATTTTCAATAAGAAAGTACTCGCCAAATATCAAACATGATTTTCGCAAAATTACCGAAGCAAAAAATATACGGATTTTAATCGTTAGATAATTATCTTGGAACGTAGGAAAATTCGTAACAAAGATTGCGAATGATCTCGAGTTACAGTCATGAGTGACTGAAGAATTCGAAGAATTTGAAACCAGTGCAAGATCAAAATTGTGCCAGAAGAGATAGTCCGTCCGCTTTGTTATGTAAAAACAATATGTTGTAACATACCTTATCAAAATCTGCCAGATCGGCTATTTCCTCCCACAGAGAGAGCATGATGTGGAGATTTTCTTGGTACCGGCTGTAATTGAACTCACCCTTGCCTTCGATCAACGTCATTCTCAGTGCCATGCACTCGAAATCGTGCTTGTCCAAAAATCCGTTGTTATCAATATCTGCAGTTATACAGGATATTCTCCTCACTAAGTGACACTTATTTTGAACTGTTGGATTTTTACAGAACTGTCCCACTATTATCGCATTATTTACCGTTGAATATTGCCTCATCAATTTGCAGCCAATTTTTTCTTAATCAAAGAGTTTACATATATATATATTTTTAATTATACTAAATTTTAAATAATACAATGCCTTATTGTGTTGACAAATTTTCAATGACACAATTATACAAGATATCTCACGACAAAAAACTTAATATAAAATAACTCTTTAACAGAAGAAAAAATATAATTAAAAATTCTATGTAATATTAATAATACACAAGAAAAAATTTTTTTAATTTTATATGCAAGATTTTATCATTTCTATCGTTTGACATTTATCTTATATTTATCATGAAACATCCCGTATGTGTATATTGTACCACTAATTTCCATATCATGAGGTTTACACACAAACACACATACATGTGAAAGAAGAATACACGAGGTATGTAAGACAATGCAAGGGAATGCATTTATATATCATAACAAAGAAGATATTTAATTAATTAATAAACTGATTATTTATATTTGCAAATTATTCTCCTTTGAATCTATCTCAACTACCCTTGCAATATCCTCCGCATTTACTAACCGTATAAAAATTTCACTATGAAATTAACACGATTATCCCAGCTGTACGCCATCGCGATAATCTTTCTCCCTCAGATTCCCTTTTCTTCGCGAGATGTAAAATTGTCGGGCACAGGAGGAAGAAGTGGAGGAAGTGGTCTTCTCCCGAACCGCGCGACGCGCACGCGATGAAACGTGCACGCGGAAAGCACGTCCGGCGGGAAGAAAGTGATTCCAAAGGACGGTGGTTTCACACTGAACTCGACCAGAGTCTCGCCGGGTCTAAACTTAGGCTACCCCCTCTGAGGGATGGGTACAAAGGCCGTGATGTTGTAGGGGAAAGAGACTTTGGTGGCGGTGGTGGTGACGATGACGACAACAACGGCGGTGAAATTTGTCTCGTGTTCATGTACGTCCATCGAACTTGCCCTTATACGAAACCTTCATTCATCTCATTTGCTCTATATTCCGTCCCTTATAGAAGCTTGATCCCATCTATTTAAACTCGAATACCACCAACTTGTCGTACTTCTTGATATTCCCATTACAGTGTATGTGTATAGCGCAATCTTTCTACGGACCTCTCTCTCTCAGAATTCGTTCAAGGACCTGAAATGATAAAATTCTTTGATTCAGGTAATCCTTTCGGTGATAATAGCATTGTTAACATACTTGACTTGCGCACTTAATTTTTTTTTATTTTTCTTAATACTATATCATTTATATTGTAAAATATAATTTTATGAAGATTTACGAGATTTTCATAAATAAATATAATCGCACATACAGAAATGTAGCTTTTATGAAATTTAAAAAAGGATCAATGGCAGCTTGTTCCTTAACTTTGTTGACTCTTCTGGAAATGTTCGTCAATGATACGATAGGGAAAACTATCAATTACCACTATTACGTTTCTCTTATTTGCATCGCGCAGGTCACGGAACGAAAAGTTTGGAACCGCTCTATTTCCGCCTTTCTAGTAGCCGTTGACCGTCGCAAACCTAAATTCTAAATAAGCCGGCCTACGGATCCGAATTTAACTGAAGCCCCGCTGAAATCGGACTCGACCGAGAACTTTCCTCCTGCCGTGTCGTACGCGACGTATGACACGGCTGTGAGGAGACACGTTTTCTCGATGGCTTGGCAATTCTTCCCGAGATGAAACAATCACGAGCTCCAAGAAACGAAAGGCCATACAATAGGACGGTCGAAAAACAGAAATAAATACATGAGAAAAATAAAATTACAAGATAAAATGAGAGGAAAATGTATTAACATAATTGCTCGTCGTAATGAATTTGAAACTTAATGAATGAAAATTTAAATTTATAGAAAAACTTATATCCCAAGTAGCAGATAATAGTTCATATACGTTTTAGATACCTAATATTTTAGATACTTTTAAAAAAATATAAAAAATCAACGTGTGCTACTAGAAACAGCTATAATGAATTATATTTAACGATGCATAGACAATTAAGATAACAATGGCAACGTAGAATTCCTAACTTTTGACATTTAATCATGTTTTTGGGAAAACTTCCCATCGCGTTCCGCCAGCCAGTTCTTCTTTATTGGTGGTCTCTTCGCGGCATTATTCTAATTTGAACGGAGGTCAACGAAGCAACGACTGCCTCTCTCGCCGCCACCTCGATTTATCTTCTTACTCCGCGTAAATGTATTTTCGTACATGGTCCGTCCTCGGTGGACACGGTGGATCGTCACGAGACACGCGTGATCACGCTCTTTGTTGCCGATAGCGCGTAAATAAGCTCGCGTGTCAGAATTGGGAGTATTTGTGCATTTTAAACATAACTTCGTGCATCTCCAATCCAGAAATATATTTCACACCACGCGCCAATATACCATATGATTTTGATAACGTATTTATTACCAACCTAGAATAAATGAGATAAGAAATAGATAAATGGTGCAGAAGTCATATATAAACTTACAAATTCAGATATTTTATTGTAACTTTATCGTTCAATGTATTCTTTATTTTATATTTTTATTCAAATATATTTACTATACATTTATTATATAATTCAGATATGTAAAAGAGATTCTTTTTTTCTAAAGTTTCTCAGATAGTCTTAAAATTTCTTTGGATTTTATGTGTATGTTTCTATCACGGTTTAGTTTGTTAACAAATTGTAAGATATTCAGGAATGATTAATGGCGTGGTTGTAATAGCTAGGAAAGTGATGTGATTCTTGGCAAACCAACAAATGTATGTAGAATGTAAAGGCATTGTCTTATTTTTTTATTCTTGTCTCACTTCATTACTATACATGATACAATAATAATAGCATAAAAAAAGAACAAAAAGTAATGAATATTCTCTTCATAATTTTAAATGATAAGAAAACAATTGCAAGTCACTTAAATAATCCTTTTTAAATATTCTCAATTATAGGGATTTGATAAAACTTTTGTTAATCGAAGATTGATTCTGCGTTTATTTGAAAGCGTATACTCTTATAATTTGTCGCTAATTATTAAAAGACAAATTCATCTTTTGTAGCCACGATGCACGTTGAGATAATTTATCAGATACGTACGCTGCTTCAAAGATTTCGTATTAACTTGCACGACAAATTAAAGTGAGCTGCCAAACCGAACGTCGCTTTTCGCAATTACGGTTATTTGGCGATTTACCAAGCCGGTAATAATTACAATCACCCAAATCAGCTACCAAATTATGTATAAACGCGAGAGTGATAAATGCGCGATTAATCTCGCGGGGAGATAATTAATTAACGTGAGTACATCGTCGCTTTTCGAAGATGTCTCAATGCCGCATAATTAACTCATTGTGTCCGAAATTTGTGCCGTGGCGAGAATGCAAAACGGTATCAAATGGAATATTGCTTATATGTGACACTTCTTCGAAAATTGAATACTTAAAACTAATATTTAATGTTTCGTTACGTTATACATTTTAATTTATAATTAATTTATAATTAAATAATAAATTAAATTATTATGTCTAATTATAGAAAGTTTTACGATGCACATTTCTCGTAAGTATAAGTAAAAATAAAATAAGCTGTTAAAGAATAAAAAAATATTTTTTAAAATTATATAGAACGGAAGTTTTAATAAAATTTTATCGACGTATTGAGAAATTAAACGGAAATCTCCAGTTGAGAGGACTATTACATTCCGCTCTACTTGTACACACGCCTCTCTACTTATACAAGAATTACGCTGCAAGAAAAAAAAAGAGAAGTCGATTGAAATGGTCGTTAATGTACCGTTATATAGTTTCTTAATTCAATTCGACCAGATTTTATAAATAAATGGCAGCTACTTCTATCTTGAAGAATCCGTTAAATCTCTTCTCGAGTTTCAATTGTTGCTATTGAAATTCTCCCAAATGTTCGTAAGCTGAGCCCAAAAGTTACTCAACAAATTATAAATACGACAATTAACTTCATCCAACTCTGCATTCCAATTACTCAATCTTGGGACGTTAATCTTGCTTTAACTTTGTAATGCAGTGTATTATAAATATAAGCACGGTTTAAACGAAACATTTTATTAAATCATTAAACCATTTTATTAAAAATTTATTAAATCATTTTGAATATTACTGAAGATAAGAGCAGATGAAAATTTTTATTCATTTTATCTATTTTGTCATGAATAATCTGATGTTTTATTTAATAGACTTACAATATACTAAAATTTTAAATGTATTGTTAGTCCTAAGGCTACAGTGTTAAATGTAGGAACCCTACGACAAACGATGACTCGATATTTCCATCGAGCGACTTTAAATTGAGGATATACGGTATTATACGGTATATTCGAAATAGCTGTATTGCGATGTGCGTTAGAGACGAGTGAAAATAATCAGTCTGAAAGAGATCCGCGTGATTAAGCGCGATGAAGCAGGTACTCGTCATATAAGGCATGCCTTCGTAGGCAGCCGTCAGTTTGAAAGTGCGAGCTGTCGCGCGTGGAAGCGGTACAAATCGGCGCGCAAGAGATCGACATGTGGTCGAGACTTCGTTTTGTGCTGATCACGTTGCTCGCCGTTTCCGGTGAGTTTCGCAATTTCAGAAGTGTTCGTGAGTGCAAGTTTTTTTCTTTCGAATCGCGCGCCAACCTGTTTATTAAACGTCAATCAAAGTCTGTGGAAAAGCGTTGAATTTAAAAGCAATATAATACAGAGATGTTCTATTTCTAACGCATTCATGTTGTATAGACTGTTGTTTAAGTAAACATTGTTAAATTTTATAAAACATAAAAAGAAATAATCTTTATCCTCAACTGAAAGGGCGTGTTAACTTTTAAGAACAAATACGTTGTATATACATATTCTTCAAAAAATATTTTTACTTACTGTTAAGTAGAAAGGGATGCAAAGTAAATGTACTTAAATTTTAGAATCTCTGAGAGAGAAAGAAAGAGAGAAAATAATGAAACATCCTTTCTCTTTATATCAGTGAAACCAGAAAATATATAATATGAAGAGGGAAAATATGAGTAAGTAATTAAAAAAAGAAATATTTTTTACATAAGTGTTATATATTATGAGATTCAGATATAGTCAATATGTCTCTGGAAAAATTTTATTTTTTCATATGAAAATAATTAAAAAATTCTTACTTAAATAGGTATTGTGTTAAAAATCTCTTTCTCTCTCTCTTTCTCCTTATCTCTATTTTCTTATTTACAATATTAAAAATAATATCACATAAGATTGTATCAATTTTAATTTTTATTAATCGCGAAGTAAAATATAGGCGGAACAAGAAAAAGAATAAGATTTGGAAGTTTGCTCTGAACAATGATACGCGCTGAAAGTTTCATTTCCGTTTTTGTATTCGGGTGAAAACGATGGCGCTAATCGCATGAGATTTCTCTTCGAACAAGTGTACATCGCACGCTACAGATATATCCGTTTGAACAGCCAGATGGAACGTGAAAGTACCGCGCGCCTAAAGATAATCTCGTAACCGTGGGACATTGAAATCGTTTCTATCTTCGATAATATTTACTCTTCCTAAAAATTTTTCTTCAATTGTTATTCACTTCTATAGAAGAGTTAATACATTTTCATTGTAAACTATACAGAATGTTCAACGCATTGTAGCTTCTCTTTTAATTACACAGTTTTCTTTTTCTGATTTGAAAATCTGAAATCGATTTTTTCTTCATAGCACAAATTTTTAATTTTAATTCCATCTTATTTTAAAGTATGTAATTTAAAAAATAATTTAAAATTTTTTAAATAAAAAAAGAAAAATGATCAAATGTCCTCAAATGTTGCCGAAATAAATTTCCAAGGAATTTGCAAAAAGTAAAGGGATTGCCGGTTACAACTAATTAAAATAATAAGTTATCATTACCGCGAAAAAATCATTGAAAATAACTAATTTTGCGACAAGCAATTGATATTTCTTCGGCTCATTAATTATGCACGCGCGCGCGAATATAATCAAGTGCCTTGGGTGAAAGTTCTAACGCGTGATATTTATATTTTATTATTTATTAATTTGTAAAAAAGGCTGACTTTTGAACATGCGAAAACAAGGAAAATGTAGGTCACACGTCTCACACGTTCACATCGTGATGTTTTCAGCAAATACCGCGGAGAAAGGAAAATCTGGAGAAGTTCCTTGTATAGATGACAACAAGTTCTATCGTAATCCTAATGCACCATCGCACAGTGTCTGGTCACCTACAGAATGTGCTAAATATTTTCTCTGTTTAGGTAATTATAAAGTCACAAAAGGGAAAATTCATTTAAACTATCAATTAGATTTCGTTAATCATTCGTTTGTAATTGTTTTTTGCGTGAAAAAAGATATTTCTATTATTTCTCCATTGTTTTCTTTATTATATTACTTTATTGTACTTATTAAGTTCA
The DNA here is from genome assembly GCA_011636635.1 of Tetramorium simillimum. Lineage (NCBI taxonomy): Eukaryota > Metazoa > Arthropoda > Insecta > Hymenoptera > Formicidae > Tetramorium > Tetramorium simillimum. The sequence goes on along the minus strand of VBVQ01002094.1, from coordinate 12,022 downwards.
TGAAAAATCATATTGAGTTTATTACAACGTAAAAATAAAAAAAATTCGATTTACACTTGCTACGTCATTAAATCGTGTTTTAGATAATGAAGTGTTCGAATTCAAGTGCTCGCAAGGACTTCTTTTCGATGTCTCCAGGCAGATCTGCGATTTTAAGATAAACGTCGACAACTGCGACGTAACGTCAGGTATATTTTAGATATTTATACTAAATCTACCGAAACGCGCGAACGAAAGGCTGAGGGGGGGTCCTGCGACTACAAACAAACACTGGCGAACTTTATGTCGATTTCTACTCTTAAGAAAGCGATCGAGTGTTATACACGCAATACTTTCACCCGGAAAATCATACAGCAGTGACAAGTTAGTCATTTCTTTGTTTGTGAACACTGAAAATTTCAATTTGTGGAACATATCTGTCATTAATGCTCTTAAACTGTCTAGATATTTAAATAACGCTGCAAATAATGCTGTTATAGCCACATATGTAAATGTAAATCACATACAAAGACGAGTATTTTAACTCTTTTTCAAGTATACGCGAGACACATATACATAATTCTTGCTTTAATTTTTTAGTAGAAAAATTGCCTTCACGATATGTATTTTCGTAATTTAAAAAAGTTTAGTTACTATGTTACCGAATGGTGATGTGAAGTTTTCAAAGTTTCTCGTAGATGCCCATCCGGCGAAGCCGTTGCTCAAGAATGGCGAGTGTGATGAGGAAAGTTTGGCTTGCGGAGACGGCACGTGTCTTCCGGCTCTATATTTCTGCGATGGGAGTGTCGATTGTCCCGATGGCTCCGACGAAGGATGGTGCGGTAAGAAATGCGAAGAATGCAAACACGTTACGTCGAGCTCTTCATTTGCACACGTTCTTCTGAACGCACTTGCTTCAACCAGCAGATTCTCAATGAATGATGATTTCATTTATGGCGATAAAAATTCAATATTATGCTAAAATTAAATATTTAAAAATATGAAAAATGGCACTCTTATTTTTCGATCACACTACAAAAATAAAATAACATTTATAGTGCACATTAGTCGTTAATAAAAATATCAATTTGTTACAGACATGCGACACGATATAAATGCCGCGCCGGTTTGCGACGCGCAGAAATGCCGGTTACCAAACTGTTGGTGTTCTAAAGACGGGACTCAAATTCCAGGGAATCTCACTGCACTCACGATTCCACAAATGATAGCAATCACTTTCGATGACGCTGTAAATGCTGAAAATTTCGAACTCTATTCAAGTAAAATTAATAAAAATAAGAAATTTCCTTCGGGAAACAAAAATTATAGAAAATAATCATTCCATTATTTGCAGAAATTTTTACGGATAATAGAAAAAATCCCAATGGCTGTCCTATAAAAGGTACTTTCTATATTAGTCATCAGTATACGAATTACAGGGATGTGCAATATTTATGGAACGCCGGTCACGAAATAGCCGCACATTCTGTTACGTAAGTATCCTGTATCCTTTTTTTAATATAAAAAAGAGCTGTAATAAACAAAGTCATGACAATCAAATTGTTTGATTCGATACGTAAAATGAATCGAATATTTTTCAGACATCGTGGACCGGAAGAATGGTGGTCAAAGAATGCGACGATTGAGGATTGGTTTGACGAGATGGTCGGAATAGCGAACATCATCAAGAAATACGCGGCGGTTCGTATCAGCGAAATCAAAGGTAGAAATCTCATTTTTAATTCGATACAATATTAATATAATATTAAGAATACAATAAATTAAGAATAAATTAAAGAAGGGACAAGGCATGTCACTGTTATTAATAGAACTTCAACGTATAAACTTTAATTGTATAATAATTGGATTGTAACAAATATCGCATTATGTATTTTTTCAACGTAATCTTATTCAAAAGAATAAAAGGTATTTATTATAAAGTAATATATGTATGCCGTAGGGGTAAGAGCACCTTTTCTACAAGTCGGATGGAATCGCCAGTTTCTAATGATGTCTGAGTTTGGCTTTGTTTATGATTCCTCGATTGTCGCACCTTTCTCCGATCCACCTTTCTGGCCGTACACACTTGACTACAGGCCGCCGCATCCGTGCGTCCGTGCAGGGCAACTCTGCCCTACCCGGTCTTATCCAAATATCTGGGAACTACCTCTAAATCAACTTTTGGCAAATGTACGTGAGATACGTGTGACTGAATGAAAATTTGTCGATAAGAATCGAGTAAAATAAAAAGCTAAGATTATTTCATATAAGATTATTAATATATGACAATTTAATATTTTGCATTATACAGAAAGAACAAAGAATTAAAAATTTTTATAATCGACATTATCAAATTTTCTTTTTATGCTAGTGTCTTAATTTATATATTTCTTATATTAAAGATCTAAAATATAAGAGATTGAAATAATTGATAATAATCACTGCTATTGTAGATTTCTACTATCTGTCTACTGTTTTATAAAAGAAATATTTCAAATTTTTGCTTAGGATTACACATGCACTACTGTGGATTCATGTCCCCCTGACCTATCTGGCGAAGAAGTTTATAAGATGCTCATGCTGAACTTTAAAAGACATTATCTTACCAACCGCGCACCTCTCGGCTTACATTTTCATGCATCGTGGTTTCAAAATCCAATGTACTTTTATGCATTTAATGTAAGTAGGACTCTAAACATTACCCACTATTAAAATCAATGGTGCTTGTTATTAACTAACACAAACGGGATTCGTGTTGTTATATTTATTACTTTTATTATTTATTCTATTATTAGAAGAATATCTACAGTATCAATTTCTATGCATTTACTATTAATTTTAAATAAAAATTGTAACACTAAGAAAATGTAATATATTTAAAATTATAATTTTGATTTATACATTTATTTAATACGATAAACTTTGTTATTTCTATTTAATCATAAACAGTAATATTAATTTTTTTTGTAATTAGAAATTCATCGACGATCTACTTCGTCTAGACGATGTATTTTTCGTCACAAGCCATCAAATTGTGGAGTGGATACGTAGACCAACACCCCTGAGTGGAATCGAAAAATTTGCACCGTGGCAATGTGCAAAGCGACATTTTGAACCGTATGAGATGGCCTGTGACTTGCCAAACAATTGTAAATTACCCAGTAAAGTGCTCAAATCATATAGGTATTTGCATACATGTTTCGAATGTCCGAAACAATATCCATGGCTGAGAAATGAATTCGGGATTGAATGAAAATGGTAGAAGCAACTTATAGGATTTACTGTCCTATTAAGCTGCTTGTGTATCAAGAGTTCACATAGTACCTTATTTAAATGTGAAATCGTATTATTTATTGCAAACGTAGACGTAAAAACATGTATCTTTATAAGAAAATGGCATTTATTTCTTATATGTAAGCTTCCTCACAACTTATAATGCAAAAATAAATTATATTTTTATTTAAATGATCGAAACAATATTTAAGCTTAAGATAATTTCCATTTTAAGATGTATAACATACATTGATTGTAAAAATCCTTCCTGCCTACCCTTCTTGTTGTATAAACGGATTCTGAATAGACTCCATGCCGTCTACAGGACAAATAAGCACTACGGATGTTCCTCTGCACACCACTAAGCCTAACATACGAGTGTCCTGATTCAATTTGTATGGATCATCTGGATCTGGATAATTAAGAGAATTTGTTTCTGTTACGAGGTCACTACACATACACATTAAAAATCAAATACATAATTCAATTAAAAACAGACTTTACGCACGAATAGTAATCCCTCGCGAGTAAAATAGTAATACTTTTACAAAATACTGGCTGCAGTTGACGCCACAAATGCTTCGAAGCATTTGTAGCATCAAGTCGACTGCAACCATATAAATAGATAAAGGCTGCGGTCCACTCGACGCTATAAATGCCTGAAAGTATTTTTCTTCCCTTTGATTTTAATAAAGATAGAAGGAGAAGAAGAACACTTTGAAGCATTTGAAGCGTCAAGTGGACCGCAACCAAAGAAGCGCATTACGCAGAATACGATGTAAGGTAATAATCTATAATCTACAATCATCCTTATAAATTAAACAATACATTTTTAATCGCACATTACCTCTTAGAAATTCCTTTGTGTTGTCGAGTACCAGGTTGAGTAGAGGATCATAACCTTTAAGTATACCTTCGGCTTCTCTGCCGCCGGCGAATTTCACCCTTATATTCTTCTCGAGATACTTCGACAGGTCAAGAATACTCTCTTTCCTCTTTTTCTCTTTATGCTCGACATTCTGTTGCTATAAAAAATAGGGGAGGTTGTGCTGAGTGATTGCGACTAATTCGGTATCGAGCGTTACCGGTGCGTTACCTGTTTTGGCGCCTGTAAGAACAACGTGGAGGTTAACTCGAGGATTAAATCTTAAATGAGGTTACAGAGTAATAAGTCACACAGTCGTCTCGTAACTTACGGACATCCTTGCGGCTACACGAGGGGGAAATTCAATCGGGAACGATGGACCTTCGACGAGTCAGTGGAAACGCGACGACACGACGCGACGCATCGTATTTCGAATAAAGTAAAGGAGTAAATTCCGGTTTGTAGATCATCCTGAGTCATGTCGGCCGATTATTTGACAAATCGAGTATCGACTCTTCCCGCGTTTAAAGTCGATAGATTTGAATCGAAATTTCGAGGAGGCTTCCGATACTTTTAGCGAGAGATTTGACTATCGACGTAGCTACTTTTTACATTTTTACCATCTTTTTCTATCGATATGCAATTATTTCACGCGATACTTATTGTGAAAAAATTAAAAATTAACTAATATGAACTAAAATTTGACTACAGCTTTCTATTGAGAGAAAAAACATTCGGAGAAATTCAGAGGATGCGCGACAGAAGCGAGAAACCACCTCGTAAAAGCTTGAATTTATTCGTATCTGGCTTTATAAAAAAATACATGTCAATACATGGTATACATGAACAATGTTAGTACAATTAAAGTGTGTGACTGCTTTTACATGTTAGAATTAAAATCTATTATATTACTGAGTACTTTTCAACAATTTCTATATAATTATTAATATCTTGTACATAAACGGAATCTTTCTTGGGGAGTAAAAGTATAGTTTACAGAGCACCACGCGGGCGTGTTTTTATCGTAAGTTTCGTGTGTGTATGTGTGTGTGTATGCGCGCACGCGGTCACATACACTGTGTTCAATATTTTAATAAATGACTAAAACAGTTCTCGCACGATCAATATTGTGCAATATCAAATATTGTACAATAATATTGACCGTGTCGGAGCCTCTTAACTTTAAATGGTGTTCTGCTACTTCCACAATTTGTGTTGCACACAAATGATTAAACAAAAGACACATAAATAATTAGATTAAATATGAAAAAATGTCTTCTGTGTTTTCGAAACGATAAATATGCGCTTTATGCAATGTTTCATTTGTATTTTATATATGCGTGGACATGTATATATGTATGCAAATACATAAACAACATTCGGCTTAAAATATCAGACTAAAAATGAATTATAAAATTAATAAGAATTCCGTAATTCAAGGTGCCACATAATTCTGACCATTTTAATTGTGCGCGATAATATAGCGAGCAAAATGCGGTTCAATTCAAGTATAAAGAGTAAAACTGCTTCCATCGAGTTTCTTCTTTTAAGAATCTCATCGCACGTCCTCCTTCGATAATTGGTTAGTCGATTGGTCAGCAAAGAAGAAGCTCGATGCAGTTTTATTTCATTACAGCGAAATAGAATCTTTGCTCTCGATTGTACAATTATACATGAGTATTATGCATTTCTGCTGATATATCCTATCGACAAAATTTGTAGCAGACATTTAAAAAATCCTTTCTTGCGCTTTTATTGTTTGTATTTGTATTTGTAATTGTGTGATAGCCTCGTCTGTTTGTTGAAAATTAAACGGAGATCTTTTATTACGAATTTATGTTTACCTATTAATTTCTGTAATCTATGTCGTTACCTCTTGACGGAATCTGCATTGTACATTGGCTCATGTATCTCGTATATGTTACTGCCGCATCATTCGTACGTCTATACGATTGCGCGATATTGTCCTAACTCCTTCTCTCCAGATCGGTTTGTTTGGATGGAATATTATATATATCGATGAAACCTATGTAAATATGATAATAAAAAGTTATATGTATATATATATATAATATATGTTAATCAGACGGTTGTCGAAATTCTTGTAATCTATTCACGCACCAATAAATTTCGATGTACATACGCTAATCTGATATCCTATAGATCAAAATCAAAAATATTTTTCAGTTTTGTAAGTAAAGCACGAAATCCCTTTCACTTTGTTTCATTGCCATTGTACATACGTACTACGCCAACGCGAATCTGCTTATTTGCGCTATTTCGCAAATTTGTAACTCGCACCATCGAGTAACGCATTTTTATGGAAAAGCGAAACAATTTTCTACTTCCCATTTCTAACATAATGCAATTTTACAATGTCATAATTTTACGTCGCATAAAAAATGCAACGTCGCTTTATCATCGCGAATCCGAGATATCTATTGAAATGAAGCGAAGCTTATGTTAAATGTAAAGTGGCAAGAAGTATCAACAGCATCGGTTGAAAACCACAGAATTAGAAGGAGTCTTAAGACTTGTTTCTTTTACATTTCTCAGAGAAGGAAACAGCACGTATTTATTTATCACGATATCTTAATTTCTTAACTCTTTAGCTGCAGTAAATGTGTTTATGTATTCTGCTCAGTTTTTTTGCAATCAATTTGCCATCATATTTTATTACATTTTCGCTTGCGTTCTTTTGATAAAACATAATAGACGCTTTATAAAATCTTTTTGACAGATTTGACTTGACAGTTAATGATAAACTTGATGGTTCATCTGACAACTGAAATGTTGTTATATTTATTTACTGTCACTGTTTACTTCTTAAAATTTTCTGAAAATATACTCTTGCAATAAAAGAGACAAGTTTGCGATCTATTTTTTTCAATCTTTTATAACATCACATTCGCAAATATCTTATATGGACCATTGAAATTATTCACGAGGTTTTACTTTTAGTAGAACGAATCGTGTTTCAATGATCGTTTGTAATTATCGTTCCGCATAAAGGACGGTTTTTATTTGAGCGTACCGTAGCTAAAGAGTTGATATTTAAAGGTATTTAAGTAATTCAAGAGTACGATGGTAAAATCGAATTCTAAAACTGCGAGTAAGGCCTTAAGTCACTTCGCCAAAGACATACGTGAAGTCCCTTCATATTTCTTGAGATCTTTAGTTTTAAAAGATAGGCGACGTTTATCGGTTAATAGTAATCGGAAAATCGATTAACAGTATCTCGTTCAATACTGTATTACAATAAGCATCATGTATGCCGTATCACGTAAAGTCGGCACATTCGAGACATACTCAAGACGTATACATGTTTAGATATATATGATTTTAAATTGTGTCCAAATTTGTCCAAATATATATATATATCTCCTTTCCCATACATACTTACACATCAAACAGATATTAAATAAATATTAATGATTAACAGATATTAAATAATAAAAATACATACAAAATATGATATTAATCAAATGACATGTATGTATTTAGGTATTTGGTTAATATCATATTTTATATGTACCTACCTACATGTACAATATTATCTTAATTTAATGTAAATTTAGATTTTTTTGTGTTGCATAAATATTTACATAAGTCCCGAATGTGTATAATTTTATGATACGACATACATGATGAATCGGAGCCATATTAAAAAATATTTAAATCTGTGTATATATATATGTGTGTATGTGTCTGCGTATGTATGTGTGTGTCATGTATGTGTGGCAATTCTTACGCGAGGTCACTGCGATGTCGAATATTAAATGGCACGAACGGTTTTAAACACCGCGTCATGTCGATTGTCGTTCTTCCTCTTGCTCAGCGAGCAACGGGACACCCGCCGACGGCTGATCCGCATTGTTGTGCTCGTTCTCGTCTTGCTCGTAAAGCAGCGGCACCGCCTGCTGATTATTGTTGTCGGTCTCCGAGGGCCTTCTACTCTGTCCCGGCAGGAAGGACATTGGTATCGTGCTCGACGGTGTTGTCGGTGCGGAGCGCGACAGCCAAGTTCGCTTCGTCTTGCTGCGCGAACTCGGCAGTCCCAACGGCATGTACAGCTTGCCCCTGGTCTTCCTGACTTTGTACGAACCGACGTCGCCGGGACTTAAAGGCCGTTGTTGGGTAGTACCATCGCTACTTGTTACGTACAAAATCGGGGCTTGACTCTGTTGGCAATGCACGGTGGTGGAGTGTCCGCTAGACAAATGAGGAAGTTGCTGTATCTTATCCAATAATTCTCGCAACTGGAAAATAGCGAATGTAAAAGTTAACATCGTGAAATTAATAGCTCGTAAAGACGTTTTGATTTTTTATGTATAAGCATCAATTGAATTTATAGTTACGGTTTCAAGTTTTAAAATCTAGATCTAATTAGAATTAGCATACTTCTATCGTGGGACTGGTAGCCCTCGGCGGTGAACAAGGCGATTGAGCACCAAGGCTTGATATGTCAGAGGTTGTTCTGTGATTTGTCAAGGAGACGATGGAGCCGACGTCGCCCGTCTCTCTTCTCTCGCACTCCACCGCCGACAGTTCGTCGACGCTGTCGTTGCAGGAGTACGGCGGTGGAATAATGGTATTTGCTTCGTTTACCATGTTACACATGAAACTGGAGCTCAGTGAATCCAATGTGCTTGCGTGCGACAATGATCTGAAGTAGCGCATCACAAAACCAGAAGTACCTTTGCCCGTATTGTCGTCGTAGCCAATTACTAAGGGATAAAGGTCTGGTTTTGCCGTCACCTGAGCATAAATTGCATAGTAAGAGTAAATTTCCAATTTATATGTGTATATATTACATAGAAAAATAAAAACTTAATATTTATATCTTTGTAATAAACTATATTCTTATATTAATATTTTTAGATCTCTTTAACAATAAATAAACTTTTTTAAATTTAAAGTCAATTTTACATTAACAACAATATTTCAATAGTTTTCAAATTATAAGTAATTGAAAGAGAAGAATTATTTCCAGATAAAGCTTCAGAGAGATTGATAATAAAGCTTTAATAACTTATAAATGCTAATTAAATTTAATTACTAATTTACCATTTAATTATAGATTTATACAATATAGGAGGGAAACTGTAAAATTTACAATAATTGATCTTCTTCAATGATTTTTTAATGATAATTAAATTGGTCAAAATTGGTCAATCTATTCACTACTAAATTTAAAAGTTAGTTTCATATATAATAATTATGTACATTTTTATACAAGAAATTTTACTCTCTTTGTTAAATTAATAAGTTTCTTAAATACCTCATTGTATGGTGGTGGTAATGCCTGGACAAAGGAACTACATCGGCTATAATGAGGAGGTGGATACCACGGTCCTGTGGAAGTTCGTTCCGAGGACGTGCCATCTTCTGACAATGCCGAACGGTATTGCTTCCATATCGTAATAAGATACCAACCGATTAATGCGGCCACAGCTAAGGTCGCGAGTAGCGCTATTCTGTAAATAGAATACTTGATTACTATTCGATTCATACAATACTAATATGATAAAATAACCCAAGACTGTTACGCGTAAAATAAAATTATGTTCAGCAAAGTATGAGTTGTACGTATAAGTTTGTTAAAACGAATCACTACTAAATCTACAAATATAATTCAAAATCTAAATATACAAATATAATTGCTTAATTTTTAAATCATAATGAGTAAAAAGGACAAGAAACTTATTTCCTCTTTACTATGTCATTCAACATAAATGATTGATAAGTATACCCACAAACACCAATACCAATACTGAATCAAGAGGTCGAACGTTTTTGAAACGTCAGAATTCACTGGTGTCAAGACACTGTAACAACAGCCATAGTGACAGCAGACTTTTGGAGGAGAACAACTGAAAAACGACATCTATTATTTATAGTTTACTCCATACTATCAGTTTTCATCAATGATACATAACGAGATACTTACACATGTCCTCCAGTGCATAGCTTAGAAGACACCTTAAAAAACAATACAAGATATGATTAGAATTATATATCATTTATTAATAATAAATAATGAATCGATTACAGACTAATAATCCGAAGTATACAACTGATAGAGCTTCAGAAATTATCACACGGCATTCATTTATTTCCTTAAGGGAAAAGGTGCGATTTTTCTTTGTCTATTTCTAAATCAGGATTACAAGAGAGTGACAATCAAATAAAAATTTAAAACAAAAATTTAAAACTTTTTTAATTCTTTTTTGATTATCTTTCATCATTTCTTTTTTTTCATAGATCATTTATTTTTTTAATAGAGATTTAGACGTATTAAACAATTATTTTATGATCAAAAATATGCAGAAAAAAACGCTATTAAAGAAAAAAAATTAATATTTTAGTCTTTTTTTAAGTGCACCATCACTGCATAATTTACACTGACATTTTACAGCAATATAATTATCTCTTTGGAAGTCTGCAAAACGCGCATGTTCACATAAATTATTTAAACAATGACCGTTTATTAATAAACAGGCTATTTTATTCATTACAATATTTATTAAAATTAACAGACCGTTCTATTTATAGTAAAAATCACGTCCGAGGAATGGGAATCACCGACCGTTAACGGGTTAAAAGGAGCATGGAAGAGACGCATGAATGGCAAATACACAGCGACGGGCGTGTATTGATCGCGGCGGAGGAGCCGGACGGACAAGGGTTGCGACGAACAAGAGGATGCGGATGAAACGCGTATCTGGATGAAAAACACCTCTCCCTTTCCCATGTAAGACGTGATTACGCGTTTACACGCCGCGCGAACGAAACGCTGATAACGCGAACCGACGCAGCCAGGATGTGGCGTATCTGCCACCCCCTATCTCGCCCTATCCTTACTTGATCGACGAGCGACAGCAACGTGAACGTCAGAGTGGCCGCCGCGAACGGTATTCGAGCCACCGCAGGCCGCACCATAATTTTACAATACCGGACGTCTGTCGTCAAGACGTCGAACGTGCCACTTTGTGCGGCATGCACTGTATCCAGCCCCGAGGGCACTCGTCGCCGTCGCTTTCGCCCCCTCGCGTACCGTGCGCCTCGCGGCGCAGCAACCCCCCTGGCAGCCCTCGCTCACCCCCCCCAACACTCATGCGCGTCGCGTGGCGCGTTGCTAAGCGCTGGAGGATGCGTTACAGTTATTATTACAAATGCCTCGCGCAAATCGCTCGCTGGCAGACCCGCTTGCCAAATCTGTCGAAAACAAAGTGTCTCGCATAAATTCCGGAGGGCAGGATGCCAGCGGAAGTGTAAATGGAAGCTAGTAAATAGAATTTGACGGCAGATTCGTTATGGAAATCAATTTCCTTGCAAGAACAGCATTCGACAATCTATAGTTAGTACCCAGGTAGAACAAAAATTATGACATCATATTGACATCAAAATAACGCTAAAGCAGTGATAAGGATGATATAATAATGATATTTTGATGTCATTTTGATATCTGTTGTTTCTTGTTCCACCTGGGTAACGTCCACTACAGATTTTCAGAATTGGCAATGAATACCGAAACGCCAGTGTCGAGACAATGTTGATCCGGTGCTGAGACTGTGGTTGCGTTTCGATATTCACTGCCAGTACTGAAAATTTATAGTTAATGTCACGTACTTGTAGATTTTTAGTACTGACAATGAATATCGAAATGCAACCGGTGTTAAGACGATCTTGAGATGTTATTAAGATGTTCTTAAAATGATCTTAAGATAAACTTAAGTGACGACCATAAAACAATTTAAGATCATCCATATAATATATAGTACTCCATTTGTATTATATAATATATAAATATATATACAGGGTGTTAAGAAACGACCGCCCACTAAGTACATAGGGTTATTCCTTATGAAAAATTGAGTCAAAAAGTCCTGAACCATTTTTTTC
>VBVQ01002093.1:0-27684 GCA_011636635.1 Tetramorium simillimum | reverse complement strand
GAAGGGGGGAGGGTGCCCCGTATACACTTAGTCACACTGATAAAGTATTCCAATTGCGACGCGAGGCGGTTCAGTTCCCGGCAGGACTGACGGGGGAATGATATCACGCTGACAAGCCGTAAATACATAATGAAGTGTGGAAACCCCGTATGTTTAAATCCATGAATGCCTCCATCCGTCATCCGTGAGTACGCGCGCGGTACGACTTCGAATTTATAATCCCGTACGCTCATCTAGTATACCCGCGTGATTCATCATCTTATACATTCTTACCGCGACAGATGAGTAGCCGTCGCTCAGAATAAGTTCGAGGAAAAGTTAGACGTTAAGAGATACGCAATTAATATACGCGTGCGCGCGACGATATTAATCTTTTAATTAATAATTTCCTCCCCCCGGCTCCGACTGCATGCACTAAATTTCTTTCAATCCCCGATAAAATTGCCACGAAATGTAACAGATTTCCGTCTAATGTTGGAATCGAATCTCCACGGAGATTTATGGAAATAGTTTTTCCATGTATCATTTACAGGTTCAATGTTACATTGATTGTGTCTAAATTATTATAAGCTTTTAAAAACAGCTGATTATTTGATAGCTCTTTGCTGTGAACATTTAAAATCCGGATTAAATTCATTTCAAGATTTCAGAATGACTACATGTCTACATAATATAACAAGTTAGTATTGAGATCAGAAAATTGAGTATTTATAAAGATGAAATGTTAAAATACAGAAATACTCAAGAATTGTGAAATTTAAGAATTCTGTAAAGCTTATCAGATTATATTGCAGATATTAAATAAAATTTTACATTCATATAAAAATAGACTCGTATAAAATAAATAGCAAAGCTACTGAAAAAAAGTTGTACCTATGTGTGTTTTAGCATAAATTCTTAAAATTATTTGAATCTCTTTTATGTTTTATGACATCTAATCTATAAAATACAAGTATAAAGAGCACTAGTAGAGCTTGATCTAAAAACTTGTTTTAGTTCTCCAGATAAAATGCAGATGGCGTTAAAGGCCTCACCCACTTTTAAGGGTAGCTACCCTCTGCGCATGAATAACGCAGTTGATTTTTTTAGAATACTTTTTAGAATGCTAAGAGAAGCCGCAGAGATATAATTTTTAAATTAACTTGAGCAAAATTTTAATGGAAATCTAACAATAATTTAATGTTAATTCCCGCAGAACTGATTGACCGATATCCGTTCTATTCATCTGTCGAATCCGTTAATTAATAATTTATCAAGCAAGTTTGATTTATCGAGTCTAGCCGAAGTTATTGGTTATCCCGCATACGCGAGTAATCTAATCACAACCGACATCGAATGGCGTGGCAAATGCATTCACGCATGCAAGTTGGCATGTCGAGGCTGAAACTCGGAAAATATACGTGTCGAGCCGTATCTGTTTCGGAAACTTTTCGCGGGAAAAGCCACTCACGTTCGCCGGGAAGATGCAACAAATCCTTTTCGGCATGCAACGTTACGGCTGTCTTGAAATACTTTTGGGAGTAGCCAAAAACCGCCGGTTTTGAAAGTTCAAGCCGCGAAATGGGGAAATAACAAATCATCGCGGAGGAAAAACGAGTGTTTATCCGGCAAAAGTTTCGCCGACAGGCGCCGTGGGACATCCCGTAGCCTATTAGACGACGTCGTGGACGTTACGAGGCGCCCGAGGGTGAGACATCCTCGTGCGAAGAGACGAGGGAGAGAATGCCCGTTCGGAGGAGAAGCCGTTTGATAAATGCGTGCCGGTGCGTCTAGGAACCAGTTTAGTGTTTACCTAGTAAGAAGAGAGAGGAGATGAGAGAGAGAGAGAGGGGGGAAAGAGAGAAAGAGGGGAGGGAGGAGGGAGAGAGAGAGAGAGAAGAGTAATGTTGTCAGTCAGCTGGTTTGTTGCATCTTCGAGGCAGGCAGTCAGGCAGGCAGGCAGGCAGGCAGGCAGGTAAGCAAGAAGGCAAGCAAGCAGCCGCCTGTGGCATTCAACGAACGCTCGAGGAACGCTCTCGCGAGCACCGTGTCTCTGTGTCAGTGCCGGTGTAGCACGTTGAAGGGAAATGGAAGGGGTACATCCCACGGATGGTGGGGCGACGGCCGACGGTGGTGGGAGCGGGGAACCCTCGAGAGAGGGGGTAGGCAACCGCACGCTGCTAGTTATGCAGGGTACACCGTGATCGTCGATAGAACGTGAACTCCGTCTCGGAGTCAGTTGCACTCCGACCGCCGCGGTGGAATGTCGTCGTCACCCGGGTCGTCGCCGTCGCACGTAATCACGTCGTCGTCCTCGTCACGGCAGTAGGAGTATATACCCGGCCGCGTCCGTTGTCGGGTCGGTGGTGGAGCCGCTCCGCGTCCCACGTCGTTGGGGATGAGCGATCGGTGCCCGGCCGATTCGCGCGAGCGGACGACGAGGTCGTGGGCCGTCGCGTCGGTGTCAGTGTGAGTCGCGTGTTTCGCCGACGGCGCGGAGCGAGATCGAGGTAGAAGAGGGTACCAAGTCGTGTTTTTGCTTCGTGGCGTGGCGTGGCGTGAAAACGGAGTGTACAAGTTGAAACACAGAGTGCCGTAGCGATGAGTGCGTGACGGTGCGACCGATCTCTCTCTCAGGAGCACCCGCGCGAGTATTTCCCGGCTACAGGTGTGCGACTGCGGAAACGTCGTCCAGGATGGAAGCGCGTCGTCGCGTCGCGCCGTGGCTGCGGCCGGCGTTCCTGTCGACGCTCGTCGCCGTCCTCTGCCTGACGCTGGATCACTGCACGGTGCACGGCCGCAGCATCACGAGTCTCTCGCTGGCCCCGAGCGGCTGCGAGTGGAGAAAGGAAGACGACGACGCGGAGAAGACTCTCGCGTGTCAGGTCAGAACGATCGCGAACGTGCCCGAGCTGATTGGAAACCTCTCGGCGATCCAGGTCGACTCCGTCACGTCGCTGGGATTAGAATGCAGCGACGTGCTGTTCTTCGAGAGCCAGCTCGACAGCCCGCACGGTTTCCTGTCGCCGTTGCCACGGCTCACGAAGCTGACGGTCGATTACTGCAAGATCCGCTACCTGCCGGGCGGTGTGTTCACCCCGGTGCACAATCTCCGTAGCCTGTCCCTGCGAACGCACAACGGCGATTGGTCGACCATGACGCTGGAGCTCCATCGCGATGCGCTTCGCGGTCTGACGAATCTGCAGCACCTCGATCTCGCCGACAACAATCTCTGGACACTGCCGGCGGAGCTGTTCTGCCCGGTGCAGAATCTCTTGAGTCTGAACCTGACGCGCAACAAGTTACAGGACATCATGTCCCTCGGCTTCGCCGACTGGGTCGACTCCTGCACGTTGAATCTCGAGATTCTCGACATCAGTAATAATGACCTCAGTGCCTTGCCCGACGGCGCGCTCAGCAGCCTGCGTAGCTTGAGCGTGCTGAAGGTACAGGATAACGTGATCGGCTCCGTGGACGACAACGCTCTAACCGGCCTCACGTCTCTGCGGATCCTCAACATGTCTAGCAATAGACTCGTCGCACTGCCACCTGAACTGTTTTCCAAGACGAGAGAGCTGAGACAGCTGATACTCAGTAACAATTCTCTCACGGTGTTGGCGCCCGGGCTGCTGGACAGTCTCGAGGAGCTCCAGGAGTTGGATCTCAGCAATAACGGGCTGACGAGCCTTTGGGTGAAACGGGACACCTTCTCGCGACTGACGCGTCTCGTTGTCCTCGATCTGTCGTTCAACGCCCTGACGAAAATCGACGCGTCCATCTTCAAAGGTCTGAGCAGCCTGCAGATCCTGAGGCTCGAGCACAACACGATCGACACGCTCGTCGACGGCTGTTTCGCCACGCTCATCAACCTGCATTCCTTAACGCTCTCGCACAACAAGATCGCCAGATTCGAGCCGGTACACACGATCGGCCTCGGCGCGCTCGGCCAGCTCTTCCTGGACGGCAACAGGCTGCGCGTCCTGCACAGGCATGTGTTCACCAACCTCACGAACCTCCAGGATCTTTCATTGAGCGGGAACGCTCTGACGGAGGTGCCTTACGCGGTCCGCGTGTTGCACTCCCTGAAAACCCTCGATCTGGGCAATAATCAAATGTCGAGAATCGATAACGACTCGTTCGCCGGCCTGAACGAGGTCTACGGATTGCGTTTGGTCGACAACAAATTGGAGAACATCTCGCGCGAAGCGTTCGCCACTTTGCCGGCGCTGCAAGTACTCAATCTAGCGAATAATTTCATTCGTCACGTGGAACAGAGCGCTTTCTCGAATAATCCGGTATTACGGGTTATAAGACTGGACGGAAATCAATTGACGGAGATACGAGGCGCCTTCACGAGTCTCTCGACTCTCGTTTGGCTGAATGTGTCCGATAATAAGCTGCTGTGGTTCGACTACAGCCACCTACCGACCAGCATAGAGTGGCTGGATATACACGCCAATCAAATAAGCGATCTGGGAAATTACTACATGGTGCGCAACAGTCGAATAAAGATGCTGGACGTCAGCTACAACCTCATCACCGAGATCAGGGATGTCAACGTGCCGGACAGCGTCGAGATGCTGTTCCTCAACAACAACAAGATACGCAGCGTCGCGGCCGGCACGTTCTCGACGAAGCCGAATCTGGAGAAGGTGGTGCTCTACAGCAACGAGATCAAGAAGCTGGAGATCGCCGCGCTGAGCCTGCACTCGATGCCGGCGGACAAGGAGCTCCCTGCCTTTTACATCGGCGACAATCCCATCCTCTGCGACTGCACCATGGAGTGGCTGCCGCGGATCAACGAGATGGTCCGGCTACGTCACTATCCGCGCGTCATGGACCTCGACGCCGTCACGTGCGACATGGTGCACGCTCGCGCCACGCCGCGGCGTCCTCTGCTGTCCTTGAAGTCGAAGGACTTTCTCTGCCGATACGACGCGCACTGCTTCGCGCTCTGTCACTGCTGCGACTTCGACGCGTGCGACTGCGAGATGACCTGTCCCGATAATTGTTCGTGCTATCACGATCACAGCTGGTCCAGCAACGTCGTCGACTGCTCCAACGCCGGATACAAACACGTACCGGAGCGAATACCCATGGACGCGACGGAGATCTATCTGGACGGTAACGAGCTGGGCGATCTGAGCAGCCACGTTTTCATCGGCAAACGTCGCTTGGAGGTGTTGTACCTCAACAACAGCGGTATCATTGCGATACACAATCGCACGTTCAACGGGGTCAACGCCTTGCGCGTACTTCATCTCGAGGACAACTCGCTGCGGGCGCTGCGGGGCTTCGAATTCGACGAGCTGGAGCGCATGTCGGAGCTGTATCTGGATCACAACGCGATCGCCACCGTGGGCAACACGACCTTCAAGAAGATGCGTAAGCTTCAGGTGCTGCGACTGGACAGCAATCGTATCGTCGACTTCCGGCCGTGGGAGGCCCTGCCGAGCGTCGGCGACGGCACCAAAGTCGCGCTGGAGGGCAACGCGTGGAGCTGCGAGTGCGGGAACGCTGCGAGACTGCGCGCCTGGCTCGCCGAGCATCGCGGCGACCCGGAGAAGATGTACTGTCGCGACGGCGTCGAGACCCTGGCGCAAGCGATGGAGCGATGCGGCGACCCGTCGACGGAAGCCGTGAGCCGCGGCATCCAGGAGATCCCGCTGCTGGGCAGCAACTTCGTGCCCCTGCTCGCCGGTGCTCTGGTAGCCGTGATCGCCATCTGCCTCTTCATCGCCCTGGCCTTCGTCTTTCGTCAAGACGTGCGACTCTGGGCCCACGCGCGTTACGGCCTGCGACTCGGCAAGATGGCGGCGCCGCCCGACGAGGAGAGAGACAGGCTCTACGACGGTTACATCATCTACAGCGAGCGCGACGAGGACTTCGTCTCGAGATTCCTCGCGGCTGAATTGGAGCAGGCCGGCTTGGCTCTCTGTTTACACTGGCGCGACCTGCCGCCGGCCAGGCCGCAGGAGGCGTTACCGCCGGCCGCGGCCTCCGCGAGACGCATCGTGATAATCTTCTCGCCGGTGTTCCTCGCCAACGAATGGCAGCACGTGGAGTTCCGCGCCGCGCTGCGTACGGCGCTGGAGAACATCAGGCCGACGTCGCGGAAGCGCCGTGTCGTGGTGCTGCTCGCCACCGAGACGCCCACCCGGGACCCGGAGTTGCAGCTGTTGCTGCAGACGTGCACGGTGGTAGTCTGGGGCGAGAAGAGGTTCTGGGAGAAGCTCAGGTTCGCCATGCCGGACTCGGTCGACAAGCGGCGCGACAGCAAGAAGGTCAACGACCGCAACCGCACGCCGACGCGGTACACCGCGGCGCCTTCCGCTGCCGTGGACGTTTGGACCAAGCCTAATGGCGTTTTGGTCGCGCCGGTGCACCACGCACCCACGCCGACACCCACGCAGTCTACCTACGTCAGCTCGGCGTCGAGCCGCACCGAGGACGAGGACAGCGGCGCGGAGCATCAGCATCAGCATCACCAGCATCACCCGCACCACCCGCATCAGCACGGCTACAGCGCGCTGCACGCCGGTAACGGTCGTCCGGCGAGCCTGTCCTCGAGGGGCAGCCATCTCTATAGCACCATACCGGAACCGCCGGTGGTGCCCACCGCGCCACCCGGGGAGGCCCTCGCTCCCGCGCATCCAGGCAATCCGCGTACTTACTTCGTCTAGCGCAGAAGGGCGGCGATCGTGCTCCGATCCGGCAGGAGATAGACCGACTCCTCCATCTTTTTTCTTCCGGTCTTCTCGCTTCCGGTACCCGCTGGGGCGCGCTCGTCCGGCCGTATCGCGATGTTTCTCATCGGGAGAGATCGAGATGTAAAAAATTCCTCCGCTTCAGAAACGACTGTGACTACTCTTGTACAATATTCCCGGTACTCGCGCGCGACGTATCGACCGTCACTCCCGACTGAGGCGCTTTAACTCTTCCACTTTGGGGGTTCTCATCCCCCCCCCCCTCTCCTCAAACGAAACCATTCAGGATGATCGGATGATCCATTCGCGACACGCGCGCATAATATTACATAATACGTACGAAATCGATTCGATGCCTTGTGCTTATTATCACACAGTGTACGACGATAGATTTAACAGCTTGACTTTTCTTTCCCAAACTTAGGATACGCGAGACGCGCGCGCGATCATCGACACACGCTCCCTCGTTCCTCTCTCGATATCTCTTCTTCACGTCGTTGCGCAATGTTCTTCCAAATCACGACCAAATGCCGTTTCGAAACTCACGGGACGCGCGTTCCGAGGGCCGCTTTCCCCTCCTGTAAATAACCGACGCGATATCGGTGAGAATCTAGACTTTTTTGCGCTTTGATTTAGCGAGCGAGACGTCGCGTGAAATGAAATTAAGGATCGACATTAATTTACCTATGTACATACATATATATATATACATATATCCGCGCTCTCTAATTTCTCGCGAATCTCCTTCGCGCGACTCTCTACGCCGGCTAATTTATTCGCCACGCGAAATCATGATGAATCATCGGGGCCCATGAAACTGGGTCGCGATCAAAAGCAACTGAGCGAATTTTACTGATTGTTTCATTACGTTGAATAGGTCTCCAATTTAAATGTTTTGTCATCTGATCCCTTTCACACACGAATCCTTTGATTTAGAGTCGTCGCGTTTCGATTTGCATTAATTGTCATAACTGTCAGTAAATTCGCCAATATTTGTGGTTGGGATATATACGATGAACGCGGTGAATAATGATGATAATGGTAATAGCTAAATGTAGTGCAGGGACTGATGTTATGACGCGCAACGCGATCACTTTGTGAATATTAATTAAATCGGTAATTTTTGTTTCTAATATTATTCACGTCAAACAACGCACGCGGGAACGATTGTTATAATATTTTTGAAGGCATTAGAAAAAAACGTACAAGAGAGAATATCAAGAGTTCTCTACAAATATTTATTTTAAATACGCTTGGACGAATGCATTTATTTTATATCATACACGGTGATACTTTATTTTATTAGCGATATAACCGTATTATGCGTTTGACAACTTAATTGCGAATATTTATATATATACATATTTTTTTTCGATACTCGAGTACATGACGTTACACGAGGGAGAGAGAGAGAGAGAAGTGAAGTGATACATACATACGTACGAATATTGTATGAATATCGCTTTTGCGTTCATCGATTTAATTTCGGAATGGGCATCGAAATGTCGAAGAAACCATTTTCACATAGTAGATTCCGAATTATTATAAATATACGCGTGAAATTTTGTCAAGTACGTAATCGTAATAATTTTCGAAATGAAAAACAGCTATAAAATGTAGATAGTACGAATATATTTTTCCTTCCGTATTACGATTCAAGAAATCTTAAGATAAAGTTCCTCGCGCATCTGACTTCTTTGGGACCCGAGGCGCATCCCTCTTTGCCATTCCTGTCGTTTGTTCGTCAATCACTCGCGATGAAGTGGATAACGAATCATCAAGTGTTAAATGACAGAAAGAAAAGACAGACGTCTCGCGAGAGCTTGTTCCTAAAGATTCACGACTGTCTTGGTGAAGTAACGGTCGCATAACGCTTATTAGTACGTAAGTGAACTCTCTGTAAATATTGTATCTAATTTTGTAAATAATAATCATGCACATTTCCGAGCACAGCGAAGACCAGCGCTGCTGGAACGTTACTGGTCGTGAATACATCTTAACTATAATTGCTCGTTTAGGACTGTATAATTCTAATTGTATTGTATTATTGTAAATACGCTCATCGAATCACGCATTATATATTCACAGTCTGTTAAATACGTATTAAATTAATTGCCACTTTCCATTTCAGCAAAGAATCATGAAAATAAACACGTTTGTTTTATAAAAAAAAAGAGAGAGAGAAAATAATCGCGTTTAATCAATCCTACAAAATTCCCGTTCCAATTGTAAGATCTGCAAAAGTAATCCGATATTAATAATATGATATGGCAATTACTTTATGATATGCAATCAGTATTAATATAGAGATTATCTATTTTCAATTTTCTGCACGTGATTAATAATGCTATAGATTAGATAAGAGAAGAGGATTCTCATACATTGACACAAAGAAATGAGTATTTATGTAATTATTCGCTGATCGATATCTTCAATAAATGCATTTTTGCACAATTTATGGCGCATCAATTAGTCGAATCGCACATTATGTAGATTTGATATCCAATTGTAATACGTCGATAATGTTAGGCGGCAATATAAATATAAGCGGCAATATAAATATAAGTTCCATATTCTCGGATATATCCTACTTTAGCCCGATGGATTTGTGTTCCGTGCCGCTTGCAGCTACAACTAACGACATCGCCGACTTTGGTTTATTTCCTAAAAAACAAGGAGTAATTCTCTCTTGTCGCGAGCGATTTCGCCGTGCCCCGGTAAAATACGTGCCGCTGCACTTTTTGATTATTTCTCAGATTTGCGATTGCGGTCGAGTTGAGTAACGACGACAGTAATTCGAGAGAAAGACAAAAAAAAGGGAAGGGAAAGAAAAGATAAGTACGGCGCGGAATAATTTATCGCGTAATTCCTATCGCGCAGAAAACGGGAACGCCGCCGGTGAGGCGACGACGGTGCTGTACATGGGAATAAAACGTTAAGGGTCGACGGCACATACGTCATGCAATTTGGATTATGACGCCCGGGGCAACTAAAATGGAAAGAAGAAGAAGCAAATAATTTCCGTGAGTTTTACAAGATATATGTAAGCAGGTGCAAATTTTATTAGGAATTCAACGACTGAATATAACGCGGAAACATACGTTACAATGTCGATGCTGCTACAATAATGTATATATAGTCCACTTGAAATATTTAGTTTACATTCACATAACGTAGCAGAATGAAAAGAATTCGTAGCGCCTTCACAATTCGTTTCAGCAAATTAAAACATTCGCGCTGACCAAAAGACCAGTTGAGTGAATGCTGGTTGCGATATCGCGTTCCTCCCGATCTCTCGCTTCCAGTTGCCGTAAATCAAGGTACACGAAGTGGGTATCGCCGACCCTTAAATACAGTGCGTACGCGCACGAGCGCGCCGGGAACGCCTTTATCACGGTGGCTCGCCGACCACACGAATCTTTCCGCGGGACAGTCGTGATAACGGCGGCGACGCCCCGGGCTCCCCCGGGAGCGCCGCCGCGGTCCTCGACTACGAGAGTTTATATATTTCGGCGGCGAGAAATATTAACAGCGTCCCCGAGTATTATCGCTCTCGTGCGCGGCCGCGGAAAAAGTGCTCGAGATTTCCCCGGGCTTTCCGGCCCCGCATTACCGCGCCAGGTCACGCGCTTGAAACAGAGATTCGGCGACGTAAGTTAGGGCACCTCCGCCTCGGGAGCACTGCGAATTACCTCTTTAAGGAAGAAAAAAAAAAAAGGAGGGGCGACGGGACGACGCGAGGGCGGCGCGACGCTCGTCCGCACGTTTCGCGCGTGCCGCGCGTTTCCACCGCTGCCGCCGTAACGTAGCGTTATCGGAGAGACGCATGCGGCGCAGCCGGTCGTTGGAATACCGTCGGCGGCGGCCACGCACACGTCCCCCGCACACGGTTTCAAATATTTGAATGCCCGTGGGCCACGAAATGCCCAGAAAAGAGAGCCGCGCCGCGGCTAATGACATTACGACTTTAGGATGCTCTCGGGCAAATTACATTTGCCAGGCGGGCGGGCGGCCGGGCTGCTGCCGGGTAACGGCGGCGGCAAACGGTAACGTCACAACGATATGATTCGTTGATATCGAGTGAAATTGCGGCGGGGGGCGCGTAGACGCGTTTAATAATTAAAGTACGCGGTGCGCTAAGTGGATCGATAATTTAATACTCCGCGCCGGCGGGCCGCTCTTCAGCCTCACGATTTTACCTTACTTTCCGTTGGCCCGTTCGGTCCGCAACGGTGTCGTTTTAACGGAATTAGAACGCGCGCGCCCGCACACACCCGTGTCTGCCGTAAAAAACCCTGGCCGGGGATGTACTGCGAGCCGCGCTAAAATTTATCGGGAGACAGAGAATATTTTTTTAAGGAGACGTTTCAACGACGGCCGCTCCGCGCAATTACATCTCGGTTATCATGAAATATTTCATCGAGTTCTCTCTCGACGCGGAGAGAGAGAGAGAGAGTGGGTCCGCGCTCGTTTTCCATAGAGTTTTTCCCGCTTTATTTATAAGCGTCGCGTATCACGTCCCGCTCTGTTTTTAGTCGCCGCGCGTTCGAATTAAGAGACGCTACGTGCGCGTCGGAACGGAAACGCGTGGCGCACCTGCGACAAAATGGTTAGTGTTGCGCTCGTACGCTCAAAATAATTCCAATTGAAACGTATAGCTGAATCCGCGGGCCTCGAGATCGATGCCCGCCGCGCTTCTCGCTCGTTCGTGATCTAGACGGTTTCAACGTGGTCGCGTCAAGACGGAAGATAAATGAAAGAATACATAATGATACGTTTAGGGAACGGAGGCAAAACGCGACAGGAAATTAAGTTGTAAATCACTCTAATTGCCGGAACTTTTTGACAGTCAGTTTGAAGCTCTTAAAACCGCTCATTAACATATAAGACGGATTCATTAGGCGCGAAGAAGCGTTTGAAAATCTTTATCAGATCAGATGAATGCAGCTGGAGTCACACCTTGAATTATCTCTCGATTCTATTGAGCGCTACAATAATAATTTGGCATGCCTGTTCTCCATTATGACGTATCATTATTTTAATTCATATAACGAAATTAAGCCTTCTTCTTCTTTGTCCAACCGCTATTAAAGTATACGGTTTACTTTGGCGCAAAGGTATAAGTAAAGAAAGTACTCTTGTATGAAATTAAATTTATACAGTTGTTAATTTTCTTTTTACATTTATGTGCTTACACAATTAGAGCCGCGTGCGTTTGTTAAAGCACATTCTTACCCTGCGATTCCTATCTTACAATTCGTTTTATCATCTTTAGAATCACATCGAATACTTGTCGGTTTAATAATTAAAAAAATTAACTCACAACACGATCCATGATAAAATCATGCCTCTCAAGTACCAGCACTTCCGTTCTTACTAAGAACTATCTCGCTTCTTAGCCTCGTATCTCTTTGACATATGTATTCATATGCTGAATCGAGCATTTTCGTGCACACGAGTACGGCTTGTGCGCAGAAATACTCTAGTCATTTTGGTATGCAGCTTAACGTGTGGGCAGCTCCTCCTCTGAGCGTGCACGAATATGATCCGCCACTTGTCAGTTTATCAAAAAGATTTGTGTGCTAAGCAGTTCTCCGTGTGAACACGTTTCTTGCTGCTGTTTGCCTTGCGCGCAAATATGAATTCGCTTAGTAACTATTAACTTTTGACCAGATCAACAATAGATGATTTCTTCTTCGTTGTACGACAATTCTTCTTTGTTGTAAACGAAAATTTCCGACAATTGATTAATTAGAAATTTATAGTTCTCAAAATTTTCTCAAATTTCATAAACAATTTTGTAAAAATTTTACGTTTTATTATTCAAAGAAAGGATTATCGTAATTATTATGAACTTGTCTAGTGTAACATAATTGTCTAAACTGAAAAATGTTATCGTTTTTTTAATCTGTCGTTTTATTTTTTACGTAAGCTATTGTGCATTATATATACAGACATGTCTGCTCTAATTCTGCAACATGGCAAATTACTATGATCGAGCGGAGCGCCGTTTTAGGCACTGCAAAAATGTTCAAGTCAGTACGCGTCTTACCGGTTTCACCTTTTTTGCATCTCCGACGGAACAAGCGGAGGCGCCGGTGCATCAATCAGCCCTCGAAGGAAGAGCCGCTAATTGCACCATCCACTATATCTTGATCAATCGAACGTGGGGCGTTGGAATTAATTAGAACGATGACGTGCTTGCTCACGACGAGCCAATGTAGCGTTCGGTCGCGATAGAAGTTGTCGATTCGGTTGTACGAGGCAGATACCCTATCTTAAGTGAGTAGTTTCCCTTCGCTCCGGGATCAAAAAGAAAGAATGCTGGCGGAGATAAAACGAGCAAATTGCCTCGCTTGACCGTTTGGGTCTATCGTTCTGAAACGACTTTCTTGACATTTAGTGTTATTCCAAAATAAATTCACCGGATGCAGCGCGATAAATAACCTTTTAGCGACCGCATTTTATAACGACAAGTATTCCGATCTCGACGAGGAATATTTCGATCCCCCCGCGAAATTGGATACTTCGCTAATAATTGAAGTTATTCCCGAACCACGAAGCTGACGAAATGAA
Source organism: Tetramorium simillimum (assembly GCA_011636635.1). Classification (NCBI taxonomy): domain Eukaryota; kingdom Metazoa; phylum Arthropoda; class Insecta; order Hymenoptera; family Formicidae; genus Tetramorium; species Tetramorium simillimum. The sequence goes on along the minus strand of VBVQ01002093.1, from coordinate 14,422 downwards.
GAAAAAAGATAATGTCTATATATCGAAAGTGTGAATCGATCTAGTACGAATCCAAATTTTTTCCATTTATATACATGATTATCTGCGTGTAAATTAATGAATCACTCGTCAGAAATAATAACGAGCTGGTCCCGCAGAAGTATGGTCGTCACTTTAAGATTAATTACGCGGGCATCAACGGCAACGCGACAAACGCTGGCAAATCGACTTCTTGTTTCGAAAGTCTATTACGTTCTTGCGATACTTTTTGGCGGCACGACCCCAGCCGGCTACAAACTGTTCGCATAGATAATATTCGATGATTTATCACGTTACAGCGGTCGCGCGGAGATCCAGCGAGAGACAGAAACAGAGAGAGAGAGAGAGAGAGAGAGAGAAAGCGAGAGAAAGTCATTGCTCGTTAAAGGTACACGCAACGCTAAATAACATCGATGGATGATAACGAGCAAAAAGTAAATAATAATGTTGTCGCGAATGCAAAGCCTCCCGCTTTGATTAAAAAATATAAACGAGTCCGTCCACGGACCTGTGTCAATTTCTGTGGCAATTACACCGCCGGGAGATCTCCCGGCCATGCCGATTTTCAACAGTCATCGTCGCATCACGCTACAAAATCACGAGTTATTCCGTATTAAGTGCCCATTCTATGACTCTCGTCCCTCCCCGTCCTTCATTCCCTCTTCCTTCTTCCTTTCCTCTCTCCCCCCTCACCCTCCCCTCTCTCTCTCTCTCACTCTGTCTCTCCCTCTTCCTCGCGCATCTACCTTATTTGGGCTGATTGCACCACAACGGCCATCAAGCGCCGAGACCTGGCACGACTCCGTCACTTCCAAATCCTGACAGGACGAAGAAGTACATTGTACGACAGCCGCCAAAAAGAGGATCTTATCGTGCGCTATCGTGTTTTCGGAGAAGGGGGCGTAACGTAACGTTTCTCATGTGTCGTAACGCGCGTCTCATGCCACGGAGAGCTGCCCCACGGCGAACTTCGAAATTTTCTATAATTATTGATATCACCGATAATATTACGTAACGAACGTGCTGACGTGGCAACTTGGATTCTTTTGTTATGCACGATAATATCCGTAGATTATCTCGCACGAGATATTAAACAGCTTAAAAAAGAATCCCGGTTAAAAAGTTTTCGCTTAAAATGAGCATTTATATTTCCAGAAAATTAATCTTTCGCTGGAAAAAAGCGTCAACGTGTCAAGGACAATATATATCAAAGAGATGCCATTTATGGAAACGTTTAAAAAGTACAAAGCGGATTTAAGGACTATTATTTTCCAATTTTCTCCAAACGCACGATTAAAATTTTATTTAGAGAAATATTACGTACAAAACTGATCGAACTCGGTAGTCAATTGCGGGTCTTTGTTACCTATTGTAATCCTCCATTTATCGAACACATCATTTCAAATTATCCGAGTTGATATCATTTGAGCGCAAATCCGCAAACGCGCGCGAAACCTATTATGTATTTAACAAATCTCTTGTGTATAATTTATGTGTAAAACAGACGTAACACCGCGTAAAATAGAGATAGGATCGTCTAGAATCGAGCTGGTTCCTTTGTTTGAACAATATTTCCATGTAAACAGTAAATAGAGATAAACCGTATGATAAGTGAGTTTATCCTCGCTCTGTTTTGGTTTATCACGGTTCTTTGTCTGAGCTGTTTATCAGCTGTCTATCAGCCGGACGACCACAGAAGTTTTTAAAAGAGTCATACGTTGATTCATAGTGTTCAAGAGAGTCTCGAATCTTCCAAAATACTTCATAAAACCCCGAAGTTTCGTCATCCTGAGGCCAACAGGCCAGTCGCTTCACTAATTATCGCGATGTTACGTATTACGTTACGTTACATGTTACGTATTACTTCGACGAGTTGCTTGCTCCAGAGTCGGAACTGATTGTTCTGCACGACGTATGATTGTCTCGCGAGGTTTCCTATCCAGCGCATTCACCGCATTTTATTCTGCTACCGTTGGAAATAACTGTGGCTGGTTCAAATATACTTTTTAAATTCTTATTTTATCTAATCGTTTGAAAAATGCATTTCTCAAAATTTCACTACTACTTTCGTCACAAACTGAACACATTATTTTCTGTAACATTGATTTTCACTAATTATAATCTGTTTATGTTGAATCTTCGACTATTTGAATTAATTTATAGGCAGCACATTTTCATATTATTTTAATACACAAAACATTACGAACTCGAATTCGCAGATAGAAAGAATACAAAAAATACAAGGTGGACAGTTTTTCACGTAAACGTATTTTATAATGAGAGCAATGAATGACGCAGAAATCAATACTGAAAGATAAACGGACAATAAATATAAATTGTTCCATAAATCAATCATTTGCCAACGATGAAACTCGTAATAAAACTGGCTGCGTAATTAATACGTTCTTTAAGTGCATGACAAATGTATAAATGACACACGTCGTTTATTAATATAATGTATGAATAATAGCTTTAGCTTCTAGAGATTACTATCGTCGTTTCGTTTTATTTATATTTATATTTAAAAAATAGAACATGTATCTCGACTTTATTAAAAGTTATTCCTTGAATTCACACACACACACACATACAGCAATAAGACCGAATGATTAGATGCTGCGAAAACCGGATGAGTCGCGTGGTAATGCTATGAAATTATATGTTAGTATATGTATACGTAGCAAAACGTAAGTAGGGTATCTATATGGTGCCTTAATAGAGATGAGTGACGATGCTTAATTAGTATTAGCTTAAAAGATACCTCGTACTGCCCATATACGAGTGCGTTAACCGTAAGCACTGACAATAAATGTCCCGAGGAATTTAGTTGTCAGAGATAAAGGATGCTAATGGCGCAGGCGTGCAACATTTATGCAGGCAATGATATCAACCGAGTGGTTTATTATTATGGCGCGTTCGTATTGCATTCTCTTGCCGTTAAAATGCACAGAGCAAAAAACTAAAAACAGCGAATTTTTCCGGCGCTTTGCAGGTGCCATTCACTTTTCTGCTGGAAAATTTATGAGCGGCAAACTAACAGCGCGTTCTGAAAATCAGACATGACGTTTAATTAAAAGTGTAAATATCACATGGTCCGATCGTCGGATATAAATTCTAGAAATCGCTGGCTACGATTTGGTCAATACTCGTATAACTCATTTAATTATACAACTTTAAAGCGGGAAACGGCACGGCGCGGCGCTCTTTTTGCCGCGATGTTTATGTAACCAATCTGCGAGACTAAATAATGGACACTTCTCCAATTTATTTACTGCATTAATGTTACTTTGCTAATACATATCGATAAACAAGTTATCTGGCGAAATGCCGGAAAATCGACGAGGCGCTCACAAAGCAGTCGAATGTGCCACGAATGTCCGATTAAAGCGTAATTTTGAAAGATTATCAGCATCGTGCACAAATACTCGCATCGCACAGCAGAACGTGACGGCGGTGCTTAATTCGCAAAGGAAAAAAAAAAACAAGATCTCTTGTCCCTCGTCCTTAGACGTATTCCAGTCAAGTATACTCCAAAAGGCATCGCCACTGAGGAAGTATCGAGCCAATTGTGGAAGACAAAGAGTGCAAGGGGTGAATCGAAGGTGAAGGACCGACGGAATACTCTCTGAATAAAACGGTCCATTTGCCAAGGGCTAAGGGTAAAGGCACGGACGAAGGGTAAATATGCGAGAGTTCTCATACCTCCGCATGCGAGAGGCAGAGAGAGATGGATAGAGAGAGGGAGAGAGAAGAGCGGAGTTGGAACGTGGCAAAACTTATTTCCGAGGCTTATAACTTCACCGTGGTTGTGTTATTGCAGGCAACCTTGACTTATTCAAGAAATATTACCGACATGTGCATTCGAAATTACTCGGGACGCGACAAATTTCATTTCTAGAATTCAAAGGTCCAACACGAACAATGTTAACATTATTACTGCATCCCAAGTCAAATTTGCGTAGATAAGGCTAAAAATTTCGAGATTTCTCGAGCGATGTAATGTAATACATACATTACACAATCGCTACTCTATCGCTACGCAATGTCTATTTACTATTGAAGCTAAAATGTTTAGAACGTCTCGGACTAAAGATTAGAAAAATAATAAATAACAGAAGTACATATATTATAAGTTCATATTTTTAGTTTAGTATTTTCATTTATATTATTATATCAATAATATTATAAATATTATTACAGTTATTACTTATGCACTTTATGATCGACAGTTGTGGCTAAATATACACTATATAGAAATCACACGTGCATACTATCGTTAAAGAGCACCGGTTTGTTACAAGTACCTATATTGATCGCAATATAAAATGAACGAGTATGTGACAGGAAGTCTAGGTCACCGTGGGTCTTCGATTAAAGTTTTATTGATAATGCGCATATGATAAAACAGTATTTCTATCGTGAATACAGATTAGACGAATGTAATACATGTATGTAACGTGGACTTCAATATTTAGCTTGCGTTTTATATATAATTACTATCTTTTTGAACGTGACCTCAACGCTAATTTCGGACCGCGTATTATTAGTCGGTTAAATATTGAAATCGCTACTTTACCTTTGATCCAAAATTACATTAACGACAAATGTCCATGGAAAAAAAAACCACCGCAACTCTCAAAAAACAACATCCGACATCGAGCATTGTGCTGGATGATAAAAAAACGTTTTTTCTATACCCGTTCGTATACAATCATATACAGGCTTGTTAGATATTTTTTTCCATAGAGAGGATGGGATTCGATTTCACGCGAGTTGGAAATCCGTGAATTGTCCGCAATTTTAAACGAATCATGACATTCAATTTGTTCCGTCCATAAAAAGATGAAAATTTTTTTATCGCGATATTTTTCAGCGAGTGTAAGCAGAGATTGGAGCTAAATTAAAGCAAAATGAAAAATTAAAGCGTTAAAAATTAAAGTTAACGTTCTAGCGCATGAGAATTTAGCTCGTAAAGTTCTGTTTCTCACCGAACTGAAACGAATCTCATGAAAAGCACGCACGAGGAACATATTTTCTTAATCATCCTGAAAAGCCCTGACCCGATAATGAAACATGAAGCTAGGTAGTATCTGAACCACTCTCGACTGATTGTGAGACACGTGTTTTTTATTTCCACTACATGCATTTTATTATTCCGAAAGAGAACATGATATTTGAAAGAATAAGAGAAAGAAAAGAGAAAAATTTCTAGAATTTATATATTCTAAATAATACACGTTACTAGCTAAAATTAAAATTAATAATTAAATTAAAATATTTCTTTGATGTTTTTAACATTTTAGACAGATCAAATTTATTATCTAATAACATATTTTGTAATTTAATTAATTTTATCATTTAATTTTCCAATTTTATGCGTTCTGAGTTAAAGTGCACTTGTGATTCGTGTCGGAAAATTTAGGAAATTGAAAAGACTTTTTTTGTATGTGTTTTATAATATCGTAACAACTGTACGTGTGAAAAGGGAGAGGGAGAATTACCGTGGATCGAGTGTGGGCCGCTTCTTTGCAGTTGCATTTTCCGGGCGCGAGTACCACAGCCTCACAGAATTAGATCTATTCAGAAAGGCCGTCGACAGAGGCAGTCGGTGTATCCACTCGAGTAGAATCCCAGGCCAAGCCGAAAAGCCGGGTGGCGCGCAGTCCCCCATAGTCCGTGTCTAATCCCTTCGTTCCGTCCGCTCACGAGGCATCTCCCATGAAGGCTGTCCTCTTGCCTGCGCTCATCCCAGACCGGGAATCGCTGTCCATCGGTCGCGGATCGTAGACCGCCTCGATCGGTCGACTTCGACGATTGCCAATTCCTTATACCGAACGCTGAGAAATCACGCCGTCGACAAAAAGCAGCACAGCTGCTGATTTCATTGACGATCCGTCGAAATGCTTAGATACGCTCGGGCAACCAAAATGAATACCGAAAAGTTATCGTCCGGGATATATTTGTTTTTTTTTTTTAACAGAGAGCTCTTTTTTCTATGTCGGAAATCTCCAAGCGATTTCATTTGCCACGCACGTTCGTTCCGAATTAATTAACTTCTGATGCGATGTGTAAATGTACATTTGTTCTAACTATATACGTTAAAATCATGTTATTATTAAAATCCTATTCTGTCAGAAGATGGATATAAATGTATTTACAGAAGAATAATTAAGCTGATAGAAATTAAAATTTTTCAATGTCCAGATTTTAAGTTTTTAAAATAAATAAGTAGAGAGAATATATATCGTTGTATTGTAGAGACGATTTATTTACGTACAAAACACTTGCATATTTTAATATTTACTTTTATCAGTATTATTTTTAGTGGTTATACGAAATCATAATTTAAAAAGCGGGATTATGTTTGAATTCATAACCGAGTGAACTTCTCTTTTATCATTCCTCCTGCTAATTCTGGAACTTTATTAATTTTCTGCTAGCCTTTCATAACGTCCGACATAAAAGAGTGTGTGGCATCTGGATAACGTTGTTCGCTTAAAACGATTCTTCCGCCGAAATTTATTCCGCGGCACGTTTCCGCGTTTTCTCTGATATCAACTGACGAGCTCTCTTACAAGATGACACTCACCGGGCCGCTCTTTCTCTCTCTTTAGCGTACGTAATATTCCCCCTCGATGTACTTAACGGCGGACCTTTATCTCCGATATCGCTAATGAGAAAAAGAAACGAGCCGGGCTGAGTGCAAATGAATTTTGTCATCGGCACGGTGCTGGCATCGCGCGATCGATAACCACTTGGGGGCAAGAGCAAACATCTTGGCACACATGACCGTCGACTATCTAGGAGATATATATACCGGGCAGGCGTGAAAAGTCCGACTTTACGAGAGAAGGCCGGATAATCGACTCACTGTCAAAAAATTCCAAGAGCAAACAGGAGACCGCGCCGCGTCGCCGCGGTCGTGTTAGCACGAGTCGAACCTTTCGACCCTCTTCCGAGAGAAGGAGTGGCGTAAGATCTTACCTCTACAAAATATTTGGCCAACGCGCCACGGCTTCACGATATTTGCCCAGTTTAATTCCGAACGCACGCGAAGAAGTATATACGCCAGTACGAAATGTACCACGGGCGCGCTTCCGCGTTGGTTGGTTGGACGTGAAACGAGGAGCGAGGAGCCGAAAGCTCCTCTGTGGGAAAAACGTGGAACGATTCGTCAGGGATAGCAGCCAACACGTGTTCCGGTCCGTGACCAATTTAACCGGATACTCCGGCGTACGGGCCGCCTTCTATGAACCACCCTCTACCGATCCCGCGCCGGTACGGAGCGAAGAAATGTCAGATGCACGCGTGCATCTGGATCATTGTCGGCGAGATCTGTGGAGGAGGAAATCGCTTCGAAATTCGGGCACCGTGACAGCGTTACGCCGGCCCGGCGGACTTACGGGGTCTCCGTTCGTTTCTTTTCATCGGATGCGCACTCATTCAATCAATCTGTCCATTCAAATCACCTTCCCCATTGACGAGAGTATCGTTAATAATAAATATCAATTATCTCGATAAATTTTTCAATTACTAAAGATATTTTAATAGAATGCTAATTCAGCCTTGAACACGTATTTATACAGTATGAATCGGTATTCTATTAAAATATTTTTTTTTTTTTTACGTATATACGAGACACTTCATTGATCGACTTCTCGACGTATTTTGTTTCACGCATCGGGAGCTCCTCTTTAAATAACTTCTTTGAATAAAATGGCGACGAGTCATCATTGAGTATTGATTATTTAAAAATATTCTGAAAAGCATGTGATGACGTGTAATAGACAGCTCATGCACGTGACATTTTGTAACAGCGTAACGTACACGTTGCGCCTTCCGTTCTGGCTTTCTTTCAAGAATCTAATCTGTAAGTTTGTTCAACAATTTAAACGCCAAGTACAATCACGAAGCGCACGACGGACTCCAAGCATTTGTGTTCGACGAAATTGTCCCCCGAACGTGACGACTGGCGCGAAAGCGTTGAAATAATGGCACGCGTGAGAAGGCGCGGAGCGTGAGAAGAAGGCGGCTACTAAGGCCCCGGAATTATTCTACAATAAGTATTCGCCGCTTGATAGTACCGGGTCATAAACTTTGATTTCATAAACGCGTCCAGGCCCGCCATTGCGTCGCGCCGGCTTTGATTTAATAGAGGCTAATGGATAGGGGTGGCCCGCGCCGGCTGGGTGGTCCTGTCGCAGGACTTTGTTTAATTATGACGTATGACCCGTGGATCCCGCCTTTCCTGCGATTCAAGCAGGATCGCGCCGAACGCTCGCTCCGAGGAGCGTCGCTTTGTTCCTCTATCTTCGCAATCATCATTTCGACAAACATAATTGCGGAGTTCAAGTGCCGCGGGTCGGAGGAGGAGGGGGGGAAAAAAACGAGAAATACGGCGACGATAAAAAGACGGGGAGATGAGGAGGACGCGCAGCGCGCCACTTCCTCGTGTTCTTCCTGTCATCGGTTGACAATCGGCGGGCATTGAGAAGCGCGCCGCGGTATTAAAACCGCCATAAGGCACCGCTCGCGTACCGAGAAATATTTAGCCGCATTCTTGCGTCTAATTGTAACCGTCAGCTGATTCACCGACAGTAAAATCGATTTGGCGGTTAAGCACTCTGCGTCAAGGCAATCACGCGCTCGTTTTCGCTGGAAACAGCATGCCGGTAACAGGTTAGTCATAGTACATTTATACAACGTATGTTAGCCCCGTCACCGATTAAATCACCACAATGCCGGCGATTTTAGCGTCGGACAATTCTGTTACATCGCTACGTCGCTGGTAGCAAGTTATAAAGCAATAGAAAGTATCCCTGAGAGACGATGAAACAGATTAAATTTGACGTTGCATTCATTTCGTGTCTGACTTCAAGGAGGCATTTTACAAAATAATGATATTATAGCAACAATTACGAAGAAAGAACATTCGTTCAATTCATGAACATTCATTGAACGTTGTAATATTAGACACGTATTCGCATAAATATCAAACGTATTATTATTCTCGAAATATTTCGAGAATAATAATACGTTTGATAATGTACATTATATTATAAATTCTTAAATATTGTTAAATTAATTGGTTTTTATGTCATATGGAACAAATTTTAATAAACATTATTTTTTAAATAATAATGAAAATGACAAAACACATATTATATGTAAAATCTGAAAATGGTACCGTGTTGCGTTATATAAATCCAATTAATAATTATTTTGAAAAAAGGCATCTTCTCTAATTAATTGTAATAATTATTTAATTTAATCATATGTATTATATCTCTTTCATAATAATGTGTATAAAAGATGCAAAAATTGAAACAGAAATCTGAACCACTCAATAGTATATAATATGTACTCATTTATTATAACTGACATAATAAAATGTAATGCAACTTTCACAACTTTAAAATTAAAAATGTTAAATTAAAAACTGACTATCTCACATGTATGACAAAACAATTCTTTTCAGAAAAACAGGTTTGAAAAAATGAATATTGCTAACAAAAATTTAAAGGTATCGGTTGGCAAGACCACCATCGAAAGTTTTATAGAATGCCTAACGGTGCATAGCGGAGCAAATCGCAGCCTAGCGTAGGTAGGTACCTTAAAACCGTGACGATTAAGGTCCCCGGTGGCTTTAGGAAACGAGAAAAACTGAAAAAGAAGCAAGCTGTGGTTCGAGAAAGTAAACACGCGTGACGACCTTCGAGCTTGGTAATGCCGCGCTCGAGTGACAAAGGCGAACGCTTCTTATGATTTTCAAATCATTACAGAAAATTTTATAAGAGAATGTTGTCAAAAAATCCAGGATATAGGGTCACTGCACCAGTCAATGAACAAATAAGAAATTCACAATGTATATTGTAAATTATAATACGTGTATAAAACAGAAAAAATAACAAACCACTCAATACTAATGGCTGTTTATTTGTTCTTTAAAAGTGTTTTAAAAGTGTTTACGTGTTATCTCTAAAAAAAGATTTAAGAGGTAATACTTTTGGTTATGAAAGTGGAAAACCGCAAAAAATACCAGTAAATGACCGTCATATATTTTCTTTTTTATTTAACGTAATTATATTTTCAAACAAAAAATAATATTTTAATCAAATCTAAATAAAAATAAAATCTAAAAATATCAATTAATTTGTTATTTATTATATAAAAGTTTTATTTTTCAATATTTTTCTTAAACGGTCATTTATCGGTGACTGTTCAGCGATTGGTGCAGTGACCTTATATATATATTTTTTTTTTATCAAAGAGGCTGCGAAGCGTCGCTCGACCTGACGCGAATTAACACGATAAGGGAACTAATTCGTCGACGAGAGCGCGTGAGATCGGACGCAGATTCGCCGTTGGAACAAAGTGCAATCAATGTCGCCGTTGTTACGGAAGCGTGACGCCTCGCAGCTGGAAGAAGATAGGGATAAATCGAGAGGTGGTAGGAAAAAGGGCGACGCGCGACGAAGGCGCGATCACGGGGGCCGAAACGTAAGCCAAGAGCCGCCGCCGCCACTCTCTGGGAAGTCTCGGCGAACTGCTTTCTCCGATTTGAGGAATGACAGCCACGACGCGATCCGCCTGAACAAAAACCATCTACGCCCGCTTAATACCGCTAGTGCAGAAATGACGTTCCCAGGACGACGACGCCGTCGTGACTCAGACGTGAGGCGTAGGTGGATCCAGTGCTCCACTGAGCAGGAAAAAGCGAGAGGGAACGGATGAAATCTTAACCGGGATCTCTCTCCGAGTTCCCGGCGCGCAACTTGGCTGCGCCGAAAGAGCTAAAAAAAAGGTCGCCACGCTGCAATAAGCTGACATATTGTTCCGCTGAAAAATAAGTAAGCTCTCGCGGCGCTCAGTGTTTTATTAAAAAACTTCCGTTGCTCGAGCCCTTTGAATTCCTGTATCTAAACAAATTGGTAGTTTATTGCCTGAATATTTGTACGCTGAAAATATACTGTGTTCGCAAAAAAAAAAATCGACGTAAGGGATATATTGAGACGAATACGTAAACGAAGGGAGGAAACGAGAGAAAAGGGCCCATTTCGCATGCGATATCTAAAAAAAAAAATAACATTGGCCATTGAAAATAACGTTAACGCGATAATGTTAACGCGTGACGTATCTCCTATAAAGCGATCGCATAAATAGGCGTGAAATAATAAAGATTTATCTGAGGAAATGAAAAATGCAGGGAGGAAGTGTTTTTGCAATGAAAACGTTCCCCGTCCCTCGGGGCGATAATATCTCGGCGCTACCGTGCGCTTAATGATTTTTCCCTCATGTCCGTTCCTGCTGCCCGCGACGCGAATTCCGCAGCGTCTTAACACGCCGAGAGCCACAAGCCAAGCCAGTAAAGAAGGCATCCTACGAACGGAGTAAAAACGCGTGACGTACCTGCGATCTACCTATGCCGCAGGGGACCACCCGCACGCAACCTGCGTCACCTTCTTTTCTTTGCCTCCCACCTTCTCCTCCCCTTTTTCCACCACCTCGTCCACGGCCGAGCGAGCGTTTCCTCGCCTCCCGGTCTCGGCCCACTGCCCCCTTTGCGGCCCTGCGGATCAAAGCCGCACGGATTTATGAGTCGACCGGACTTTACAAATGGACATACCCCTGCTCCTTTCCGGGGCTCTCTTTCTCTCTCTCGCTCTCTGGCGATAGTGCCATTTGTTGACGCTCCACCCGGCAAAAAATTGCCGCGGGATACTGAATAACGCTCCGTATAATTTCATGCAAAATGAGATGTGTCTAGGTGTCATCGTGTTACAGCATTACCGCCGAATCTTTATTTTTTTTCGGGAACAGGCAAAAAAGATCAAAATCCACCAATAAACTAAAATCAAGTTCTGATTTAGTTGCAAAAATGTCCGTTAATTTAACCAAGCTATTTTTATCTCGAGTTTAAATTCAACGTTTCAATTGTCAAGTTGGAGTATTGTGATTACTGGATTTCTTAAAATACGTTTTTATAGGAATTGCTTTTTTTCCAAATTGCAGTTATGCTAATATTCACATTTTTATTTCAAAATGTTCCATGTGTTAAACTATTTTTGAGTACACGTCACGTCTCACGTGCCATTAGAAGATAAAGCGATGTAAGATCGCTTTTCGAATAATTCCGATCGTTACAATTTCGTGGAGTTTAATTTCACGCCAGGCCAACAAATGTCCATGGCACAGCTGTTTTTGACAAATCCAGTAATCATATTTCATCCCCCGATACTCTCGGGGGCGGCCATCTACTGTGAGTATTCAACGTTTCCGAACGACAGAGATATATTTTTGCGCGGCAAATTTCAGCGGCGATTTTTTTTCAGCGCAAACGCGGGTTTACGCTTCAATCGCGATTTCTTTTTTTTTCCCCCCCGCCTCCCTTCCCTTCCCCTCCCTCGTTCTCTTCTCTCCTCCATACGCGACAATACGAATGAAACGAGGACAGGCGGCGGGCCCGCGTTAACCTCGTTAGTATTCCCGATAGTAAGAGGAAGTTCCGCGTGGAGGATGCCATCCAAAACCCCATCGTCCTTTGTTAAGATTTAAGCAAGTAGCTAGCGACGGTGTGATAAATTTTGATTACGTGGCTGAGACTTCCGAAAGGGTTCAGAGAGCGCGCGCGCGCGCGCGCGTGCGCGAGCCCCTCGTCGCCCTAGCTACTACGGTGGTCTAGAATAATTAGGATCGAAGCAGGAAAATATCTAAGCCTGTCACGTATTCCGACAAAGGCGGCTACGACCTAGACAGGGTGATCCTCGAACAAGAGAAGTTTCACAGTAAGAGTCAAAAAGACATTAACAAAAGACGGAAAGAAGCCACGTCACCGCCGCTGACAATTACAATACGAATTAACGTATAATGCCTTTTTTCCCTTTTCCCCCGCAGGTTCCTCACCGAAAAGCAGCAGCTCGAATCACCTAGCACGAGAAGTCCACACGTATGTGCACACGCACGACGCCGGCACGCTGCAAGGGGAACAGGAACTTCCGCTGGTACGATTCCCGGAACGAACGACATAAAGGATGAGCGTTACTTACGCTCGCTCAGTTCGAGCGCGCCGCGACAAGGCATCTTCGTATATTATTGCGGATCGTGCTATCTCGCGGATAAATAGAGATATAGGAGAGGAAAATTTACGGAAGAAATTGCATGTATCACAAGTTGCACACTGAGCGGTTTTTATTGGAAAGATAAGAAAACGCTGCACTTGACATTGTAAAAGAAAAATCTATTTGCATAAGACATTAACCAAATTTAATATGTTTATATTCTTCGAAAATTTGACGATAAAACGTTCAATATCGAGGAGTGAAATATTTTGATTGTTTTGATATGTCTGTCTTTGTGTGATATAAGAAACATGCAAACTTGCAATTTGATAGCTCTCTTCGAAAAATATGCATATTTTATAGCATATTTATGTTATTTTTTACAAATTATTTAATCATGATTAAATAACTTGTAAAAATAACATAAATATGCTATAAATATTCGAATCATTGTTAAATAATTCTTTGATTCCATTAAATAAAAGGTATGTAATTTAATTTAAATAAAATTGTTATTGAGATAATACAGGAGCTTTGACAGTACTTGCGTAATTAACTACGGAAAGAAAATTTCTGCGTCATGTTTCCTCTTCGTAACCATCGGAATATTTTTTCTCCTTAACTTTTTTTTGTCGCAAACCAAGGGAAATGTTATGATATTCAGTTCCTAACGGATCGCCCTTGTAGATACAGCAACAATGGTATTTTTCTTTAATGAACAACTTAAATTACGAATATGAAGGATCGCAGGAGCGCAGTTCCGCCGTTGAAGACACAAGACTACCGTGTCGAAGAAAAAACCTCGCGGGTTGGAGCACGTCAAAGTCCACCGCGCGGCGCAAAGAAAATTAATTAACACTCTTTGAGTCTCCGAACGTGTTCGCTTTCAGAACAGAACTCACTCTTTACTCTCTGTCGTCAAGACGGCACCTGCAGCGATCCAGAGAGCGACAGAGCGAGAGAGAGAGAGAAAGTGAGAAAGGTAGAGAGAAAGACTAGTACATGCATCTATATTAGAGGCGCGAGCGGTGATTTAAAGCGGAAGGAATCGGACGATGAGTCGGGAGAATATTCGTCCGTTCGTACGAGACGATCGATGCGATGAGTTCGTTTATTGGGAGAAGACGGTCTCGCTTTAACCGCTCGCGCAAAAACGTTGCAGCGAAACGACGGGGACTCTGGCGTTTCTCCGGCGAGAGATCGATCGACGCTCTTTGGGTCGCCGAACTTTCGTTTTCTATCGAGCGTCGCCTCCTATCGAGCGTTCTTCCGCGCCGTTGAGAGCCGAATGCTCGACGCCGCCTGAAGGCAGAGAGAGGAAAGGGGGAGAGGGCTGTCTCTTATAC
>VBVQ01002092.1:0-27691 GCA_011636635.1 Tetramorium simillimum | reverse complement strand
GAATATATAGAATATTGATTACATATAAATATAAATAAAGAAAATAAATATAATTAAAGAAACGAAGACATTTTTTATAAATATCACAAAGAAATTTTTGATTTTTGAAACTAAAATTTGAGGAACTTTACTTTTTTTCATTCGTATTTTATATATATATATAGATATATATATGTATATATAGATAAGGCCACATACGCCGATATGCTATATTTTATTAGATATTTAATATAAAAATCAAATGCAAACAAAAGGAAATATTTCTATAGTAATTATAAAAATTAAATATATGATAGAATTTATTTTTGTCATTACACTTCGACAATGTTTTATCGTTCAACTTCTTTATTCACTTAAACTTTAACTCCTATAATTAATAACGCAAAGAATAGCATTTATTTCCAATAATGTAAACAAAATGTGCTAGTTTGTGTCACATACTCATTAGTGAACTTAGTCCTACATTTTCTGATTGAATACACTAAGGGCAGTGACTTTAGCTTAAATCGTAAAAAATTTGTTCAGTGTAAAAACAATATATACATCATGAAAATTATGAAACTTTGCTTCAACTAATTTTAACGAATGTATAATGTCATATGGCACGAACAGATTAGTAATCATTTAATAAAATATCGGCCATACCTTATCGTATTCTCTTGTACTTAATAATTGATAAGATATTTATGATATTCACATTTTTTCTCTATTAATTTTCCCTATTAATTAATGAATTACGCAAGTCTTTAGTAATCTTTCTATATATTTTCACGTACCAATATATTGCTTTTCTTCAGCTAATTGCAAGTAAAAGGTTAAACTTTGTATATATGTGAATAATCGCGAAGTATAAAGACAACGCATTTTATACTTTACCCTCAGTGTAATGTTTTGCACAATATCCGATATACATCTTTTCGTAATAAAAACCGAGTTCTAAAAATACAATTAATTAGATTTGCAAAGTTATGTGTAAAAATATTTCTTTTCATGAAAGTATTTTATGAATGAGCAAAATAAACATCGTCGTAGGCTGTTCAGGCGATTCTTTAGATTTTTAGAAAATTAATATTTATGAAACTCGCATGAAATGACATGATTCAAATGCGCTTAACATAAGGATACTGTAAGTGACAAATAAATATTCATAATGTGTATGTATTAATGTGTATGTAGATGACTAATAAAAAAAAAACCAGTAACTATCGCTATAACGGATCCTATCGCACTATTTATGTCTTTGTTGCAAATTCTAGAATATGCAATTCCAGTCAGTATATGTATGTATATGTAAGTCGAAAATAAATATCTCATTGAACACAATACATTCGTTTCATATGTTTAAACTTGTGATTTTAAGAAGTACCTTTCATAAAACACCGACGCAATGAATTTCTATAATTTCTATAAAGAATAGTGTGTCACAGTTTTAAATGAGTGTCACGATTCCAGTTTCATTTTCTTATGTTTACGTAAATAAGATAAACATGGTGTAATATATAAATCTGAATTCATGAATACTACAAACCAGACTACATCTTTTTGTATAATAGAAATATTAAAATCAAATTTAACATTTACCGTTTACATCCACAAAAAACAGCCCGTATTCGCCCAAACAAAGAAAATAATCCTTGTTTTTTTTTATGTAAAATTTTGATACTATTTAATGTTCTAAAAATAAAAAATAAACACCAAACCTTATCATAAAACACATAACGAAATATTGAAACAGAATTTCATTCATACAAGTTCTTGGTTGATTAGATAAAAATGAATGTGTATTAAGATTTAATTTTCTTATTCGTCTTACTCTTATGCTATCAATATAATTTTTTATATAGATGTACTGTAGTTTAAAGTATTGTAACAAATGTAGGCGTATTTACATGTGTACTTATGATAATATTTAAACGATTCCTACCAATCTCTTGTATAGAAAAAAAAATGTAGATATAAACATAATAAAATTTGTACACTTAAAAGATATACTAAGAGATATTAAATGTAGGAATAATAATAAACATATAGGATACATAATTCTCTTGAATAATAGAAGTTATTTGAGCGAGAACGAGCTGTTGGCAGTATACAATTATACTGATTGGTATGCATGTTGTAGAAAACGAAATCCAAATTATAAAATAAAATAATTTTCTCATCAATGGAATACATTCTATAAAATATTGATTAAGAAATTATAATATTTTTGGGCATATTCCAATCGATTGAATAAGCACTATGGAAGTTAATCATTATAATAAAGTCGTGTGTTTCATCTTGATCACTTGTCTTAAATTTTGAATATCTATCTTTGGCACAATATGTTAATTAAGCAAAACTAGTTATAATTAAACATGAAAATAAATGGAAACATGAATGTGTACAGGCTATAATTCACAAATGCATAAATATGTTCGTTCATGCACATATATATACGTATGTATGTATGAACAACATGCATTCTTTCCTTTTTAACCTGTACTAATCACTTGCCCAAAGAAACAAATATATGAGTTTTTTGCCTACTGATAAATAAACTCCAAAAAATTAATGAATTTTATAATTAAAAACGTGTTCTACGCATATTTAAACATACATACATATATACATACATGTGTATGTAAATATGTACATGTCGATGTCAAAGATACATCCATATGCGAAGTTATATATTTATAAGTATATAAATACAAATATAAATATATATACTCATATTTACATTTGTAATATACGTAGTATATTACATATATATCTATATTTATATTTATAACGTGATATTGCTAACAAAAGTAACTATTTATGATATCATTTTTAGGATGATAATCAGTTCATTTGATGTGTACTTGATAATTATGCCCCTGTGTATAGCCGTACACATAAGTGCATATACTCTATTTGTATCCCTAACACTCACACATTTGTCCATGCACTATATGGAAACGAATTTACGCTTCACTTCACTTTTAGCAATAACACTTTTGTACATAGAGCAGTATGTATCTATTATATCGAAAGAACGAGATATAGACAACAGTTTCACATTTAACAGTAGAGCGATAAAATAAAACAGATCAGTCCCAACTGCCGTCACTTCCTACTTCGTCGAGTGCCTCTTCTGCATCAGAGATCATACTTTCGTTCGAGGAACCTGGCTCTTTTAGGAACTCATCCAATTTTCTTTTGTTCAAGCTTTTGTTACGTTTCTTCAATGACAACGCAAGCTCGTCCTCTGCCGTTCGTACCTTGCGGAACTCGTAGACTAGTGGATAAATATGTTCAATTGCCGCTTGGACTGAAGCAACGTTAGGTGCTGTAACATAGCATAACATACAAATGTTATATAGTTATGTGACTTTATGAGAACAGAATTAAAATACTGACCAAAAAAGAATGTAAAAATACTTTTAACATTTTCATTGTAAAATCAAAAGATATTAAATATAAAAATATTGATTAGTGCAAAAGTATTAATATATTTCGATATAATAAAAAATATAATTTAGTTTCTTATATATATTTCTGACATAATTTTACATAGTCAGGACTAAAGATTGAAAGTCTTAATAATAAAAATAATACGTCGATAAATACGTAAACAAGT
Source organism: Tetramorium simillimum (assembly GCA_011636635.1). Taxonomy (NCBI): domain Eukaryota; kingdom Metazoa; phylum Arthropoda; class Insecta; order Hymenoptera; family Formicidae; genus Tetramorium; species Tetramorium simillimum. The sequence goes on along the minus strand of VBVQ01002092.1, from coordinate 24,087 downwards.
ATCTGTATAGTAACACAAAATATATAATTAATACCAACCTGTTACAGTAACACTTCCTGTAGAAAATATTTTCAGAGTAGCTTTTGGTTCTTTTAACTTATATGTAACACCAGGGTGCAATTCCGGTTCATAACTACACATTACATAAAAATAATTACATAACCATCGTACATTTATATTTGTATATAATTAACTAATACATTTTCATAATAATTTGAATATGTTAATTTCCTTAGATTCTTAACATTGACGGAAAGATACTTAAAATATCGGTAAATTAATTGAATAATTCTTTGAATAAGTTGAAACAATACTTATAGTATGCTAATATTATTAACTGTCTGTTCTTTTATACTTACTCAGCATTTTCTTTGTGACGTTCTGAAAATGTTGTTATCTTAATAGCAAATGGCATACAACAAGTGCCTAATACATTGACCACCCTATAATTATTGAATCTCACTCTGAATCCAAGTTTTTGAAGAGAACGGGCAAATCTACGTGCTGCAATTTTTGCCTGAACTTCACTGGTTGCACCAGTGCAAGTTACTTTACCAGATGACCAGATAGATGCTGTAGTATACGGTCTTCTCAATTTCATCGTTATCATCTGAAAATATTACGAATAAAATCTATGTATGTATACACTTTAAATTATGTATATATTTTTTAATATAACTTTTCATTCTGATATATTGTATCTATAAACAGAATATATTAAATGTATTAAAATATATTTAATAATTAGAAAAATTGAGATATTTTATATACTATATCAATTGGAAATTTTTTTGCAAATCGAGCATAATTAATTTCAAATTTATTAATCTTTTAATTAGCTTTACAGATTTAAAAATCCTTTTCCAGAATAAAGTACAGACAATGTAATTAATATAAAAGTTTTATACCTTGTACAAAATAAGCTAGCTCCGCACTCGAGTGAACATTAAAGAATAATACTGTTTTTAGAATGAGCCTAGATGCTTTAATAAAAAAATATTGTTGGTTTGAAAATTTCGTATGTAAGAATTTCATGAGTTTGCTTGCGAAATCGATGAAAGGATAAAATATAGCAGTAAATTAGTTCACGTACATATTGTATTATTGTCTGTACTTTAATTCTGGAAAAGGATTTTTAAATCTGTAAAGCCAATTAAAAGATTAATAAATCTGAAATTAATTATGCTCGATCGGTAACTGTGTCACTTTAGGATCCCCTTAAAATTTAAAGTATTGCAGACAATAATAAACTAGAATACGAAAATTTATGGATTTTTTAAAATCATAATTTATGATTAACAGTTGAATTTTAAACCTTACAAAAATTATTGCTTCAAAAATTTTTTTTCTTAACGAATTTTTCTATATTTTCTATAGATAAAGATGAATAAGAAATGCTTTAACTGTAACAATCAGCATCAGTATCAAGAAATGTTTTAACTGTAACAATCAGCATCAGTATCAAGAGTATTTTATTACAGGCATGCTGTAATCTAATATGTGTCTTAGACTCAGCAAGTGCTGAGTCTAAGAAAAATAATATCAAGAAACAGCTGTAGATTTCTAAGAAGCCTCTTCCCCTACACCAATAATCATAATTATTCCAAGAAAGACATTGTGATATAATCTTTTTAATTAGAAATCAATTTTCTTCTGATATAATGTATTAGATAGCTCTTTGAATTGCAGTTCTTTATCAAACAAAAGATACAGATTCCTTTCTCAAAATTACTACTTTACATATACATACAGTATTAAAATTTTTTATTGAAAAATATTTTACTGTAATAAAAACAAACTACTTGAAACGTGAATTTCATTCCAAAATAATTGTAGCAAATAACAATAAATAAATTTTAAAACTAGCCTTCCACAGTCAAGATTAAAAAAAGGTTTATAATTTGATAAAAATAACAAATGTTACAAAATTAATGAGAAAACCAAGATCTAGCAGGGCTAGCGGTTTCATCTTGAAAGTTGTGATTCATCAAGGACTATAATGGAAATGCAATGGAAGAAGAATCATAATCTCAACAAGAAATTTGAGAATCATAATCTCAAGAGATTATGATTCTCAAATCTCTTGTTGAGATTATGATTCTCAAATTTCTTGTTGAGAGTGCAAACATATAAAAGTTATCAGCACATACCCCATTTTCTCTTCTGTATTCAACATTAGATCCTTTGAGCGCTATTTCTCGCAGATTCAAATGACATCTTACACTAAAGCTGCAGACTACATTGTTAATAACAATATCAAGCTCTGGAGACTCTTCGTGAGATTGTTCATGGGTCTCCACATGAGACTGCTCGGTATGATCCACGTAAGATTGAAGTTGACCATCGTACAATCTACTGTCCTTTCCTTCTGTACAGGAGTTTGGATTGTCCAAATTATTAACATCCTTTACATGATTCAGAGATTTATTTGTTAAAGGTTTCATGCCATTCTCCTGAATAGCAGTTGCCATAATCTCGTGTACCTGTAACATAAAACAAAATCAATTAAGATTTTGATAAATATTACTTCATATTTGTTTGAATTTTCTCAAATTTTAATATTTAAAATACATTTTAATGTAATGCCTCAGTTATCACTTAAAACATAAAAAAAAAGAACATATTTCATTACAATTCATAAAATTGAATATGGTATCAAACGTGATAAATTTCTGTTACTTGTTTGTATAATGTCATAATTGATACATAATTTTACATTAAAAAAAAACTAATTAAAAGTCCAATATATTTGCAATTGACATAAAAAGAATTTTTAAGTATCATGTAATTTTAATCTTAATCTTAGATATATTTCCAAGCAAACTTTAAATTTTTTGTCATTATCATTAAAGTGTACATTATACTTCTACTTGTGAATAGTTAAATAAATAATAGAGTTACTGGTACTGATTTGTACTTTCAAAATTTAATTTGTAAAAATATCTTTCTAATACTGCACAATTCATAAAGTGTTCAATTACTTCAAGTTCAAATAATTTACATGAAAACTATAACATTTCATCTGCATAAGATATGCTGTAGAAATTATACATAGAGAATATACATTATGAGAAAATATATAAATGTAAAAAAGAAGTGACTTGACTGATTTTAACAACTTTTACAGTAACTATCAGCACATTTATCATAAGATAGATCTCTATTTTATAAATGCACGAAATATAATTCAAATAATACTTAGAGAGAAAATAATGAAATAATAAAGTCTACATATGAAAATTTCCAATGATGATAATGCCAACGATAATGATTTAACTTATAAAAAAAAGCTTTTATCCCACAAGACGTACGTGAATTGCAGTAAATTATATTCTAAGCTAAAACGGATTGTTCAATCAGACTTTAATCGTCACAGAAACAACGTTCATTCACAACTCTCTCATACAGAGAAATTCAATCAGCAAGTAACGGAATTGTTACGTACGAGTTGCAACTTTAACACAAAATACACAATTGTCCTTTTATAAGACTTTATTAGGCATTAGGCAAGTACACAGAGAGCAGACGTATAAGCTACGAGAGACTAAGAACTAACTCGCATAAGAAATCCTTATATCGAGAACTAGCCGGGATTTCCATCGAGATATCCACCAATGATGGAGTATGTTATGAATAATACAAATTGTGATTGGCTAAGTCCTTAAAAAAAAAGTGCTTTGCTCTTAAAAGATGTTGATAGTAATAAAACTGGGATCGGTTGATATAATGTCAGTCATAAATATCGAATGTTTTGATATTTAGGCGATGGAGAAAAAGGTTTACGTTACAGATATGCGACACTTAGTAACGTGATACTTGGGGACTAATTCCACAACTTGGAATTGGCCCTTGGACGATTGATGAGACCAAGGGTCTTGCGAGTTTAAGGGCCGGTTTTTTCAACTTCTTAGTAAGCTAACTAATAATTAAATCATACGTCTGAATTTGTCTAATTTGAAGATAAAACAAAGACAGACGTATGATTTAACTATTAATTAGCTTACCAGGGCTATGTTCAGAAACTTCACTCGGGTAAAATTTCTATCTTTCTATCCTTGTTACATACTGAGAATTGAACAAGGACAGAAGGATAGGACTTGCACTCAAGTAGTTTCTGAATGCAACCCAAGAAGGAAAAACCGGCCCTAAGAGAGTAGTGTTTGGAAAGTCGAGATAAGAACTCGAGATCAATAGGACGTGCGAGTTACGACACGTAACAGAACGCGGTGCGAAACGGCGGGTTCAAAGCGACAGGAATTATCGCGCCGCTCGGCGAGATAGCGGTCGGCAGTCGGCGGTCGGTCTCGCGACAGGTCAACGAGGCGGGCGGGCGCGCGATCGGCCCTCGGCGGTGGCAGGCACGCGCGGACCACGAGGGAGAAGTCCGGAGCGGATGCTGGGTAAGTAACGATGCTCGGCGCGCTGCATCCGCACGTGGGGGGAAAGAGGCGTTCGCGCGTTCTGTCCCCCGGTGGGACGGGGTACACGAGGTTACGGCGGGACGTCGGGGCGCCGACGCGACGTGCGTCGCGTCGTAACGGCAGCGGAAATCGACGAGCGGCACACCGGGGGTCAGGAGGCACGGGACCGCCTCGCGGCGACCGCCGCGAGAACGTTCCGCGCGAGCGAGGGACAACCCGCAAGAGAGACACGGCGTCGAGTAATCGCGCGGGGGGCGCGTGCCCCGGGGGGCCATTCAACTTACAGGTTACGCTACGTCAGGCGGCCGTAATCCGTCGCGTGAAGATCAAGGGTAACGTCTTTGTTGACAAGTACCAGCGGAACGGAGACTTGGCTCAATAACAACCATAGCCATTGTTCTCAGCCATATTCGCTAGACTGGCGACTACTGGCGACCCAAGCGGCCAACTGACGACCGCGGGACGATTCGCGATACAGAGATGGGTAAGTCGCGACCGCGAGGGAGAATCGCGAGAGCCACGATGTGATAGGAGGCTCAGGCCCGGTTGCGTCAATGTTATTTTGGCTTTATGCTTGACGTTCATTGGTCCAGTCTTGTGCTTTGCATATGCGGCTGTGCAATTTTGTGTGCGATAGCTCTTATTTGAGAAATAAATAATATAAAACGTTACGCGATTTATTAATAAGATTCATGGACATCCATAAATTGTAGATATATATGGCATACAAAAATCAAAAAGTGATTTATCGACATGGAGCAAAAAAATAGATTTATCATGGCGACACATCATGCACACCGAAGTGATTTATCGACAGTGAATGTGGCCACGTAGTTCTACATCCACGTTTGGCGCGGCGGCTAGACCGAATCGTCGATAGGAGCCAGTCTATTCTCTGGGATATATTTCGAACGGTATTAGAGTCTTCACCCTTGCCCTTCCTCACCTTGATTGAAATTTGATCTAATCAAACAATTAAGAAGGTTTCGTTAGCGCAAATTCTGACACATCATATAATATGTATATGTGTGCATATGCTATGATATATGTATATACAGGATGTCCTGTAAAGATCCTGTAATAACGGGTAAGAATAAATTCTTGAGATTATTTTGCAATCATCGCGTGTCCGTTTCTTGTTGTATCTAATTGGCCCTGTGTCCGATTTATTCAACTTTTTGTGTCAATTTTATTTTGTACGCATCTGGGATTTCTTCATATTTTCTCAGAGAAAACGATAACTTTCTTTGTCATAATAGACATGCAAAGTCTGAAAAATCATAATTTCGAAAATTAAAAACAATGTCCCGAAAAATCGAATCTCAAAATTTAAAAAATACAACAAAGATCAAACTCAAAATTTTAGAAAATTTTTCTTGTTACATCTCTAAAATTTCAAGATTATGATCTTTTGGGACATTGTCACGCTTCTTAAAGCATTGTTGCAACATTACTTGCCAAATATATTGTTAAAGTAAAATTTATTCAAAAGAGAGGACAGCTGCTTTATTTATTATACTCTTGGAAGATTACATCGCGCCTCGCATATAGTTGCATAAATTACATACGATCCGATGGATATCATATCAATCCGATAGATTATATCATATCAATTTGACATCAAGACTACATCTATATTGTTCATTAATATTGCAATTTTCATTTGCAAATTTTGTCACATTGCACTCCTCATAAAAGATCTCGTCAATTAAATACAAAACGTTATAAGAAAATATTGCAAGTTTTGCAAGTTTCCTTTATAAAAAATATAATGTTACTAACGGTATTTTGTATTTCTAATTTTAACAATGTCTGCAACTATCTTAGCTTACTGAAGATCATCGCAGAGGAAAGAACTGTAGTGACAAAGTTGAGAAAATTTCAGTAGTTAATTAGTTTTTTTCGAAATTTTAAATTTATGTCATCACGATGTTAAACAGCATCTTTCAGCGGCGTAGGATACGCCGACAAACATCGCCAAAAAGAATACGAAATGCTGCAGCAGGCCTACATACACGATGGCCTCGTCTACTCTCGCTAACCGGGACACGCGTTAAAGTCACCGCGCGCGGAGATGTTGCCTACGCAAGGATATTAAGATTACGCCGCGCGGCGTCAGGATGCGTCACAATTAATCGTGTCCATATCCGTTCGTTCACTGGAATTCCATCATCGTTCGAGTTTTCAACGACACGTCAATAGGGCTAGCTGCATCAACGTTACCGAAGACCTTTATCCATAAAGCGTAATCGTGGCGCAATAAAAGCAATTATCATTAAATTGAATCTTAAAGCGTGTCAATAACATGCAACTGTGTTATCTCTCGGAGATAGCATTTTGCGGTATTAAATAGTTGTCGTTCAAAAAAAGCTTCGGATAATACTGATCCAAGCCAGAAAATGAAGCCTATTCTATAATTTCCAGATGGTATAAAAATTATGATATCAAAATAACACTAGAGCATAAAATGACATAATGATATTTTTGTACCATTTTTATGTAATTTTGACATCTTTATGATTTCTTGTTCTACCTAGGTATGTACGCCTGTCTTCAAGGGAGAAAGAAAGGAGAATATTTGTGATGAATCCACGGGATTTTCCCATGAGACAAAGAACCCACGGGATTTTCCCAAAGACAATGTAATTCGTTTCGCATGCGAGCCTCTTGGAACTTCATTTCAGATAGGTAATACCTTTCGAGACTGATAAAACATAATTTAAAAAAAATAAACAAGCGGAACCTCATGTATTTCTAGGATTTTCGCGAGATGAGAGCTCGGTGTATCTAGCCGATGCATTATCGCGCTATTTTTATCTAACGGTAAAGATCGTGGCCCGGCGGCGCGGCGGAGACGCGGTGGAGGCGGAAGGGAAACCGCACTGCCCGGTTTCTTGCAGCCATGATTGGTAGTGGCCGTCAGTACTTGCTTAACCGTTGGGCCGCCAGCAAGAGCGTGAATACGCACTCCGCGAGCTCTCCGACTCTCTGATTTGGCGTCAGCCCCCCCGCGCGTCCACCTGCCGCGCGTCGCACGGAGACGCGTTAAACGCCGACGCCGACCGTCTACGGCGATCTCTCCGGCACGACGATCGCTCGGGATTCGATCGATTTTGGAGTTTTCTCGGTGCAGCGGAGGAAGTCTCGTCCGCTTCCGTCTGTAACAAGGTGAGTCACCGAGACGAATTATTTTGCGCGATGACGCGACCTCCTTTACCCTGCTCTCGCAGCAGATAGCCGTCCCTTTTCTTTTCTTCGGAGCATTACCTGCGGACTCGGGATCGTCGACACCGTCTGCTTAATGAGCCGAGAAGATAATGTGTACCTGACCATTATTCTCTTTTCTTTTTTTCCCTTTTTCCTCGACGCGATTGCCCTAAATCCCCCCGGTCGGTGAAAGTCCCAAAGTCGTAGCGACGAATCGTTCGCGATACTTTCGTTGCGGCGGCGGCGGCGGCGGCTGAAGTACGCTGGCAACAGGTGGAATTTAATCGACGGGATCGACGTTCGACAGGTCGTTGAATTGACTGATCGCCGGTTTTCCCAATTTATGAAGCAAAGTAAAATAGTGGAAAGTAGAGTAGCCTAATACGAACACTTTCGTGCTGAGAAATTTCGCTCTATTAACATATACGGGGTGTCCCACTTCCCGCGTATTGTCTTAATGACAGATTTCTTGATTAATTTGGGGTCGATTTTTTCTTAGTGGGAGAAATTATAATTTATAGCGACTTTCCAATTTAGCTTTGTGCATCCTTGAAATTAGAACTCTGGCACTATTTGAATCTAGTTGAAGAATATATTTCTTTTTAATTGTTTAGCTTGTGAAAGCTTTTTTTTTCAATCGCTCGCAGCTTATAAATTATTATTTTCTTTATAAAGATGACGGAAATAAAAGGAACGAAAAATAAAGAAGATATAGATAAAGAAGAATAAATAATCAAAATTTAGAAATTATTCGAGAAATGAAAAGGAAGAAGAGTGGAAAGTAATGAAAAGAATGAAGAATAAGAAAAAGGAAAGGGTCAAGAACATTACTTTAGGAAAGTCTAGAAAAATAAATGAAATAACTTTTAAGTTTTTAACGTTTAATAAATCAAATCCCGCTTCGTGACTGTAAAAATGTTGAAGTGAATAAATTATCTACCTAATCTAATTTTCTTTATATTATCATTAATGAAACATTTAATATTAATAAAAGATTGCTTTCAATATCAATAAACAATTTTTGAATACATTTTTTACTTTATTTTTTATAATATGTATTATGTTTATATTAATTTTATAAAACAATATATATCTTTAAAATAATTTATTTCAAAGATACATGTGCATATTTTTTTGCGATATAGTTAATATGATCAAGAACGCACAGTATTGCACAGTTAAAATTTCCAGTACGATCACATATATCTTATTTCTTCGCAAAAGAAGCAGAGCAGTGCAAAGGTGTCAAATGCAATTAAATCCTACTAATATTACGAGACTTTCGGCCCTGAGAACGTAATTCGATCTTATATTCGCTTGCAGTATTTCACATTACATGTCAACTATTCTCTCACAAAAAAAGTAAAGAAACGATTTCGAAAAACTAAATTTCTTTGGATTTTTAGTTATATTTAGTCCTAATAAACTTTATCACATTTCGAAGATCAAAGAAATATTGATCAGGCGATAATAAAAGTAACGGGCGAGGTTTTTTTCAACAAATGTAATTGGATATTTTAATTGAAAAATTTAATAATCCTAATAAAGTTAAGATTGAAACAGTTATAATTAATTAAAATTAAAACTCTTCTGATCCATTAAAATTTTTCTCTCCTTTTTTCTCTCTTTCTGTATAAACTGAATTTATTATCGCTATTAAGAAATAATATATTCTTATGCTTATATAATGCGTGTAATTAGATTTAAATAAGCGTCATACAGATGCGTTGTCAACATCTGATACTCCTGAATCATAAACAAATAATATTGATTTAAGTATCTTATGTGTATCGAGTGTCCTGACAGCTATTAAGTTATCAAAACGTGGATAGATAAGAACAGTGTTTTGCATTTCATCGCTACAGCGTGAAAGAAAACGCTGCATTTTTACATCTGGGATACATATGATAGCAAGTTTATCTCTTACAATGTTTATTTAAAGTTTAAACAGAGTACGTTGCATAATTGCTTACATCATATCTCTTTCTGTACGATAGAACGTGCTACTAAAATACAAAAATTCATATGGTATGCATTTATATTGCTATCATGTGTAACATTCAATTACTTTATACTTTTATGAAATATGTATATCTGCGTAGCATGAATATCTGTAAAGCTGAATTTATGACGAATACAACATTTCAGAGATCTCCCGGGAGTAGGAACGATTTCGCCGGCACGAGTTATTATACAACACGCGGATATAACGTGCAAAAAATATTTCCGTATGTTTTGTCGGAATTCCCCGGCTTTTATTTCTCTCTTTCTCTCTGTCGCTCTCTGACACTGCAATTCGACGCGGCTATATCGAGGCTCTTATTAATTCGTGGAATAATCGATCATGTATAGTGTTTATTCGTTGTCTTCTCTCCTCTCACGGCTACTTAATTACTTCATTCGGATCGTATAACTTCAAAATTAACGATGACGGATGTACATAATGGGCTCCCGGAAAAACCGGTATTGTGACGAGCTGAGCTTTCGCAAAAGGAGGGAAACTGCACGGCGACATAATTATGGGCATCTGTGTGCGCAATGTACATTGTGTCACTCACGTACATAAAGACGCTTAATTACTCTCGCGATGTTTAACATTCTTGAGTTTTATGTATTCATTTGTATCTATCACTGCTTTCCGAGTTTTCACTCGTAATACGTTTGTAGAAAAAAAAATCATAATTGATTGCCGTTGTTGCAAAATCTTGGAAGATTATTTCTGTGGAAAACGCAAATTGTTATTTTGACGTCGTAATTCGTATAATAATCGTAAATCGTATAATACTCGACATGAAAATATAAAAAAAATACATTTAATCGTTAATCGTTAAAAATAAAATTTCCAAGTAATGGTAAAATTTCCATGGTTCATGTAATAAAATATTAGAAAACATAAAAATATTTGCTATTAGAGTTGGAATAAATTACGTTCAAATTATTAATTTTGAATTGATTATATCACAAGTATCAAAAACGTTTTAATTTTTCAGTGATGTTTAAATGTTTTTCTGTTTAATGAAATATTTACGCATTCGTAATCTTATACTTTTTCAATTGCATTGAATGCAACCGGATTTTTCTTCATCTTCAGATCTTTCCTCTTGGAACATGGAATGGCTAGGCATTCTATTGCTATCGGGAATAATCTCAAATGCAGCCGCGGAACCGTGAGTACAAATATATCAATCAGATATTATCAAACATAACGTCGCAATTTTTATTTAAAATGATTTATCACAATGCCTTGTAATAACAAATAGTATTTGCATTATAATACATGAAAGCCCACCGTGTTTATGATCGTATTGTAACGTGGGATAATTCCTCAATGTTAACATACTAACGGTATATAGTTCTTTTTTTGAATAAGTTCGAAGAGAATAGAATGGAAAAGGAATGAGGAAGATTCTTGTTCTCCTTTAAGGTATTACACTATTATTGCGCCGAAAGTGGTGCGTCCTGATTCAGAGTATCATGTAGCGGCGAGTGTCACCGGCGTGTCGACGCCGTCAACGATATATGTTGAGTTGAGTGGCGAACTCGATTCAGGAAGAGTATTCAACATTTCTCGAACCGCAATCGTTGAGCCTTACTCCACTCAGATTTTGCGATTAGACGTACGTATAAATTTGCAGTTGCAATCTATATTTAACAACTTGTATAAGTTTCATTAAAAATGGTAAAAAAAATATCATTTATTTACCTCATAATTTAACATTCATATCATTGATTTTTCTTACAATGTTAGATTGGCGAGACCACGCCAGGAAAATACAAACTCACAGCACGTGGTTTGTCCGGTATTGATTTTTATAAATCGAAGGATATCGAGTATATGCATAAAAGTTACTCTGTCTTCATCCAGACAGACCGAGCGATTTATAAACCCGGTCACAAAGTTATGTTCCGTTGTATAATATTGGATTCGAGGCTGAGACCGAGCATTGTTGGACCGACGGATGTGTACATCGTCGTAAGTATATATATGTATATCCAATAAACACTAACATTATAATAATAATGCTAAGGGGGACGGAGGGATTCTCAGTGAAGCCCGCTTGTGGCACTCAGACTCAGTTAAATCCATTGTGCCTCCCCTTCTCCTTCCTACCGATTACGGAAGTCCGGTTCTCCTCCAGAAGAGGAGTCGGTCTCCAATCGGTAGGCGTTCGAAAAATGAGATATATACGGGATGAGAGGCCACTAGAATTTGAACCCAGGACCCTTCCGTTACTAATCACTCGCGTTAGCACGAAGCCACGCATCATTCCACACACACACACACACACACACAAGTAACGTTATATCAATATTATAATTTCTTATTCAACTATGTAATTTATTTGTAACATACACTATAATACACTTGCATTGTTGAATGGGAAATTATAATATTGATGTTAGCCGGTGTTCACTATATCTTTCATTGTATAACTTTAATATTCGCACGTAATAATAAAATAGTAAATTAATTTTTCTTGAAAATTACAACAAATATTTAAGAAAAAATTTTGTTACAGGATGGCGATGGTAATCGTATCAAACAATGGATTCGGCCACCAGTGACTCACGGTATTTTCAGCAGCGAGTTGGAATTATCACATTCGCCCGTATTAGGAAAGTGGAAGCTTATCGCCAACGTCGGCGATCAAACGTTCGAGAAGGAATTTGAAGTCGCGGAATACGTTCTGCCGAATTTCGAAGTAACAATCGACTCACCGAAGCACGTACAATTCAAAGACTCCAAAGTTATAGCAACTGTCCACGCAAAGTAAGCGATTGTTCCAGCAACGATTTACGAGGGAGATAAATTTTATGGATTTAAAAAGATTTATGGACAATTTTGCGTTAACAAATCTGCACGAATCTTACGTTTCTAGTGAAGACACAGACCTTGAACATTATTTTTAAGCCGTTTCAGAAAACATTAATTTATGATTACTTAAAGAATCGATGATTAATGATTTGACCCATTTGATCCTACTTAAGCCACATTTGACCGAAAATATTCATTTGTAAGTGGACATAATTTAGGTATACCTATGGAAAACCAGTAAAAGGTGAAGCTACAATAACAGCTTATCCAGACATTTTTTCTGGTGTGATTCAACCAATATTTCAACAACCTGTGAGAAAAGTTTTACCAATTAACGGGAAAGTTACGGTCGAGTTTGATATATTACAAGAATTAAGGTAAATCCAACATAATATTGCATGATTATAGATACATGTATATAGTGTTATATAAATATGTTTCAGAATTTTTCTTTTGCTTTTCAAAACATTGTAGCGTTTTTTAAATTTAAAAAAATTTCTGCTTGCAATAAAAAATTGTCAAAATATATATTACACACTTTTTTGGTATTTCAAATTAAAAATTATGAAATATTGCATTAACATATATTGTATTGTACATCTATTATGTATATATTATCTTATAGATTAACTGACGAATATGAGAGGCCCATCATGATTGACGTAGTAGTAGAAGAAGAATTAACTACCAGAAGGCAAAACACTTCGATGCAAGTAACGCTACACAAACACCCATATACGATGGAATTAATAAGAACATCAGAATATTTCAAACCAGGGTTAAAATATACTGCTTTCGTAAGTCAAATGTCTTATTATAAGAGCAACAAGTAAACTTGAATACTCAGGTTGTAACATATTGTGTATTGTGTTACCTTTTTTTGCAGTTCAAATTAACATATCACGATGGATCGCCAGTACAAGACACCAAAAATGACGTCTTAATAGCATACGGGTACACATATAATCAATCGGAGTATAAAAATATCACAGCAAAATTAGACGAACATGGCATGGTGCAACTGGATTTTTATCCACCTAAGGCGAAGAATAACTTTTCTTTTCCCCTAAATATAGAGGTAAAAAAGTATTAATTAAGCTTTTTTGTGTTACTTAGAAATATGTAATAATTTTTTAATTACTTATGTATACACGCAGGCACAGTACATGAATCTCCATGAATGGTTTCCCTCAACTAATCAAGCTATGTCCGTAAGCAATGAATACATCCAAGCGATTCTGAAAACGGAAAAACCAACGGTATATTTTGCATCTGTTATTATTACGTTGAAAAATCTTTCGGCTAATAATATTCTCACAATCTTTTAATCCGCAAGGTGAACAATTACGTCGACATTGAAGTGAATTCTACCGCACCATTGAAATACATAAGTTACGAGATACTCGGTCGCGGTGATATCTTAGATGCAGGATCGATCTACGTGCAAGACAAGTACACGACATCATTCAAGTAAGTCATTTAAATATTAAGGTAGCTCTTAGAAGAATTCTCAGACTTTTTCGATAATCGAATCTTAAGATGTGTTCTTTCGAGTGACAGAAAAAAATAATTCTGAAACTTGAACTTGTTTGATTGTACAAGTATCCGAAACTTTCGAGTTTTAAAATTGATATTTTAGATAATAAACACGTTTCAGATTTTTAGCGACATACGTCATGGCACCTACTGCACACGTAATTGTATACTACGTACGAACAGATGGAGAAGTAATAGTGGACTCGTTAGACATTGAACTCACGGGGGTACTTCAAAATCACGTAAGTTATTATACCATTTGTAAAATTAATATCTATTTCTACCAATATAGATTAACTTTAATCTTAGTTTAATTTACTTTTTTCCAATTCTTACAACTAGAAAAAGATAAAAAGTAAATGAAACCAAGATTAAAATCAAAATCTACATTAATAGAAATGGATGTACGAATGTTAGACTTAAAAAAAAGCGTGAATGTAGATAATATTTTAACATTATAATCTGCTTATAGGTCGATCTTAAATTAACACCAGACGAAGTTGCACCTGGGGCCAACGTTAATCTTATGATATCCGCGAAACCAAATTCTTTTATTGGTTTGTTAGGCGTTGATCAGAGATCTCTCTTGTTGAAATCCGGAAATGATATCACTTATGTACGTAATAATTGTATATTAAAAATATCTATAAATTTCTGTAAATTTATTATTTTATTTTATTTCAATTGCATTCATTAATTGTGCACAGGATCAAGTGTATAAGGAACTGCAGTCTTACGACAAGGCAGAAGCATCACCACACGGAGATGCCTTCTTGGGCCGTCATTTCTGGAGGCCCGGCTCAGGAACAGCGGATGAAGTGTTTCAAGTAAAATATGTTGTGATATATTTTGTCTTATTATCCTCTCGTTTGTTATCCGATAATCAGATTAAAATGACACATGTATTTGACAGAAAACTGGCGTGGTAGTTCTCACAAACGGATACGTCCACGAGAACTTCCCTATACGTAAGTATCAAAATGCAAAATTTAAGATACATTATTAATTAGTAAAAGACTAACGCGCACTTAAAAACATAACGCGCACATTTATTAAATATAAAGTATTTCTAAGTTAAAATATTTTGTAGCATATGCGACACATCGAATAACTATGTTCCAACTTATTTATAATATAGCATGAGAATAACATCCTTGTTCTCGATTTATTCTCTTAATCAGTATCAACCATTGAGCCGATCTTGGACAGATTAGATATATATTTTTTAACCGAGCTTGTATGTGTGTAGTATACTACAGATCTAGTATCGAGGACGTGATGTTTGCGTCCGCTGCTGGGGGCGCATTCTCACAATCAGGCCCGGCTGCTGCATTACCGCCCGAGAAGGTCAAAGTTCGCAAGAATTTCCCTGAAACTTGGCTTTGGCAAACGCTTGACGCTGGGTAATGCCATTGACGTAATAAATTATCAGGCACACACTATCACTTCACACTTTCATTGATAAATTTTGTAAATAATTAATTAGTCATTTGGATACACATTTCATTATCAGGAATCATTCCATACTGTTTCATAGCATTTCTTTAATTCATTAATGCGTTTTCAAGCTCTACTATTTTCTTTTATGGTGATATAATTTTTCTTTTCAACCAAGAATTTTAGTGGAAAATTCAATATCCAATTTACACTCATATATTCCTAATTAAAATATTAACATCCGTAAATAATAAAATCCGTACAAGAAATAACGCAAACTAGAATGCTTCGCATTAAATTTGCGCATCGAAGTGCGGTGAGAAATGGCATTGGGTAATTTAAGGTGGCGGGAAAAAAATTCAACTTTTCAGGATCTTTTTGCATTTCGGCAAGTTGATTTCCGTCGATCTGGAAACGCTTTGTATATATGGGCTCTGCACTCTGTATATTATTTGAATATTATCTAACATGTAGATTTAGATATTATTATCTTTAATGTATATGTATATTTAATTTACTTCGGATATAATACGAAATTGAATTTAGTATTTTGTCTATTTGTCTATAATCTTTAATATCATTAGACAGACATCTATTTCTGATGGTTTCTTTTACATAAATAAAATTTAAATGATCTTAGGTGATATTACAGCTTATATATATATATTACTCAGAAACGAAACAATAATATTTTATAATATATAAATATATAAGTTTATTATTTGAAATTAGTAAAAAACATTTTCAGAGATAGATGCAAATTTAAGAAATTTGATACGATACAGTAGATGCAGAGCTGGTGAAATAAAATACATCAATTCAAGTTATTTATTACGGAATTGAGGCCTCTCTCTTGTACAGATTTATAATTATCTCTAATTATTGCATTTAATTTCTCATGCATTAAAATGACTCCATGTTACAGTTCAATATATACCTAAAATTTTATTTTTTTGATATTTCTAGTATTTAATTTTTCTAAAACTAAAATGTTTGCCCCCTTGAGCAATCTATTATTAAAATTGAATAATTTTATGTTCATCAATCTGTTTGCGTAAAAAATTAAATTTTAAAAAATTGATGCCTTTTAATAATAATAACTATATAGTATAGAGAGAATGTTCCAGAACTGCCATCGAAAAAAATGTTTCTGATGTGAAAGATCCAACATCAAGATATTTATAACCGTATTTATAACTCAATAAAGAACATAAAAAAATTAGATAAATAAATTCTAAACGTAAAACTGAATAATGACATTCCTCTTAATCTAATTTTGAATAAAATCTTATTCATTCCAATTTAAAACGAATTTACATAATAATTACCGGTATTTCTTTAAAATTAAATGTTGAAATTAGCAAATTAAATGTTGAAAATTTATCACTACATGATATACTATAAGAGAATGTTTTTTTAAACTTTTATTGAAGAATTGATTCCGAAAATTAAATTTTTTTCTGTAATTGAAAAAAGTGATGGTAGATCTGAAGTATTCCGTGAAGATAATCATATCGTAAGGATTAAAGAGATATTTCTCATTAGGATATATCGATCGTATTTGAATATAGTTACCTTATTTCGAGCCGTGATCGGGGCTGGTGTAATACAACATGCAGAATTGGATTGCAGGAGGGCCACAAATTTTGGAGGGTAGAATAACGGGCTCGCCTCACGGGGTGTCCACGCTTCGACCAGACCTTGGTCCACCTGTCACGCACAGATTAGCGACAAGACCACCGCTGGCAGGTCCTTACGCCTTCTCTCGCATCCCACCCCCTGTCTGGAATAAGCCCCGTGTATTCCTAATGCATGACATCTTAAACACCTGGCTTTTCACAAACTTCTCTTCAGGGTATTTATTCCGTATCTTGTATACTTTTAGCGTGTTTATACACGTCTGTGTAAATGCGGTATATATGCAGGGTGTATGTATGTAAATTGCAAAAAAAATTCACCATTTCGAAGTTGTAAAGTTAAAATTACTTTCGCTTGATACATTGGCCCTCGGACATGCCCCTAGCAAATTTTTTCCAGCGTCACCCTGTATGCCTGTAAATAACCGTGCATACCGTATTGCACAGTTACGTGAAAGTTGATCAAGGTAAAGGTGCGATCTCACGTTTCTCAAGAATGTAAATGTAAGTTGCGTTATAAAGGCTTGTGTTCTGCGTATCATGCATATCTCAGTTCTTGGAAAAATGAACTGTCTTGCATCATCGTTCATTCACAGAGGAACGTTCGATTTTTTTCATAACATCTGTTCGCTATTTATATACGTTCGCTGTATCATTTATGTTAAAACGTGTCTCTCAAAAGGTGAAGGATACGAATGTAAAAATATTTCAATATTTCATGTTACATCAACTTGCTTGTATCGTGTATATCTGCGTGTTGTCGCTTCATTAGAAAGCTGCAATATAATCTCTTTTATCGCTATCCGAAACATTACTTTTCGGAGGTATATCAGTTCATTGTACATTTCAGTTTCTTATTTAAATGGTAGTACATGAGATGTAGAATACTCTTTGAAATACTTCATAGATTTGTTGCGCGATTATGGTAATATTAAGCATATATGCTCTTGCAGGTATAATGGAAAAACGGAATTACGACGCACCGTGCCGGATTCTATCACATCCTGGGTATTGACTGCATTTTCCGTCAATGACGCGCATGGATTAGGTCTTATAGAGGAACCCAGAAAGGTACATATATCCATTTATATAATCTGTACACGGAAATATTGACTTTCTTGCAAGAAAACCAGTTTATTTGATACATTTTTTCAAGTAGTGAATTCAATAATTTAATTTATTGCAACAAAAAAATGACAATGAACAAAGAAATTCAATCGCGAAATTCTTTTTCTTCGCAAGTTTATTATTTTATTTTTATTGATTTTCTATCAATCTTTTCTTTTAATCCGCAATAAATGACGCGATGTTAAGTCGATTACATGACGATCATCTTTTCATACACGTGCATAAGTAAAAGCGATAAAAATCTATGCAGTATTGTAGACAGAGAATTATTCTGTAAAAGAATGAAAAGAATAATTGTTATAATCACCGCGGTCTATTAATATACTATTTATTATCTGTTCATTAGTTGAAAGTTTTCAAACCGTTCTTCATATCCGTCGATTTGCCGTACTCGGTAATAAGAGGAGAAATCGTAGGAATACAGATTGTGGTATTCAATTATATGAATAAGGACGTGACAGCCGAAGTTTTGCTGACAAACATGGGACAATTTGACTTCGCGGAGGTTTCCAATGAAGTTCACGATACACCGAGTAAGTATAACGTTACTTAATTCGAGAAAAAAAAAGAGGATAACAATAATAGCTGACTTATTGTTTATAATTGTAGCAACTGTGTTGCATGCAACTTACAACTACGGGAATCCAATTATTATGATAATAATTTAACAAACTTATAATAATATAAAAGATAAGTTCATAAAATTAAATTGTTTAATTTTTCAGAATTAGAGTTATATCGCAAGAAAAAGGTCGACGTGAAAGCCAATTCCGGCTCGAGTGTATCGTTCATGATTATTCCAAGAGATTTGGGATACATCAATATAAAAGTGACCGCTAACAGCGTTCTAGCTGGCGACAGTGTTGAGCACAAATTACTTGTCAACGTAATAATCTTCATTCTTATTTTTTGCTTTTGCGCGATTGTCCGAATATTAGCATAAATATTATTTTACTTTAAGGCTGAGGGAGAAACGCAATACAAGAACGAAGCGGTATTTCTGGATTTGAGAAATGTTGACCAGGCTGGTACAAACGTCACCATTAACATACCTAATAATGCAGTTCCAGGATCCGAAAACATACAAGTTTCTGCAGTCGGTAATAATATTATTTAATTTATGCATATATTGCTTCCAATTTGACAAGATTTTGTCGATTTTTTATTTCCCAAATTTCTTCTAAACTTTTTATAATTGATAATGAAAATCAATCCGTAACAGGTTTTTTAGTACAATATACATATACGTAAAATTCATATATGTATACTACGTAATACTTATGCAAATTTATTCCATGTAAAATCTTGAAAAATATCCTACTTCTTTGATGCAGGTGACATCTTGGGTCCTAGTATTCCGAATTTGGCAAATCTAATAAGAATGCCATTTGGTTGCGGCGAGCAGAATATGCTCAACTTTGTACCAAATATCGTCATTCTAGATTATCTCAAGGTACCGACAATAATCTCTTCTGCTATATACTGCACAATGTGATTTATATTAAAAGAAATCATTTTTCAGAATACGAATCAATTAACGCAAGCCGTGCAAAGCAAAGCGCTAAAATATCTGGACATCGGCTACCAGCAGGAGTTAACTTACAGACATAGCGATGGCTCGTTTAGCGCGTTTGGCATGTCGGATCCTAGCGGAAGTACATGGTACGCGCGACAAAATTATTTAACTATTATTTCATCTACAAGGTTCATTTGTCATTTGAATGGAAAATCTAAAGTTATTACGTTCGCCAGGCTTACAGCCTTTGTAGCGAAATCTTTCAAGCAAGCGGCGGACTATATACCAATTGAGGATAGGATCATAAACGAGGCTTTGCAGTGGTTGTCTAACAATCAAGCATCAAACGGATCTTTTCCCGAAGTAGGAAAAGTTAGCCATCGCGATATGCAGGGTGGGGCTGCCAAGGGACTCGCTTTAACGGCATACACACTTATTGCTTTCTTGGAAAATGAGGTAAGTACTATTATTAGCGCACTACCTTTTTATTTAATTTAATTGCATTTAAAGAGATATAATTTGAGATACTATTTGCTGGAAACATATTATTTAAAAGTAAAATAAAAACTATGTTTTCCATATCGTTTAATTATCGAAACCGAATGTGTTGATGTAGGACTCTGTGGGAAAATATCGCAACACAATAAACAAAGCTGTCGATTATATTGTTCGTAATATGGAAGGATTAAACGATACCTATGCATTGAGCCTATGCGCCTATGCCTTAAATTTGGCAAAGCACCCTTATGAGACGTCGGCATTTAACTTCTTGGAATCGAAAGCTACGACAAAACAGGGCCTGAAATGGTGGAGCAAACCCATTCCGAAAGACGATAAAAATCCACACTACTACTCGTTACCGCGTTCTGTTGATGTTGAAATGACATCGTACGCTTTACTCCAGTATCTTCAACGCAATTTAGTCTCAGATGCGATTCCCGTAATGAAGTGGCTTGTCAAGCAAAGAAATACAGAAGGTGGCTTTGCATCGACGCAAGTAAGCAATTATCTTAAATACAAAATGATTAACTCAAACTTGTAAATAAGAATAAACTAAAATTAATTAAAAATTATATGTGAAATAATTTAGGATACCGTGATTGGACTTCAAGCATTGGCGAAGCTTGCTGAAAAACTATCAAAAGACTCGAGTTCAGTTCGAATCGCGTTTAAATACGAGGAAGGTCAAAACAACATAAACATAAATAGTGGCAATTCCATGATACTTCAAAAACACATAGTAAGTTTAAATGAATTGTTGCGTATATATGTTATTACAGCAAGATATTAATATTTCGGCATTTCTTACAGCTACCTTCGAAAACACGATACGTTAATATAACAGCGTCTGGTAAAGGTTTCGTGCTAGTACAAGTTTCCTATCAATATAATCTAAACGTGACTGGGGCGTTCCCACTGTTTACCTTGGATCCTCAAGTGGATAAAAATTCTAACGCTAATCATTTGCAACTTTCCATTTGTTCTGGGTAAATCCTCGTTACTGTTTTTTAATAATATTATTTAAGTCTAACAATTTGAAATTACATATCGGTGAGAGTAAAAAAATCTCTTTTTTTTTTTTAGTTTTGATATGAATTATCATGAAAAAGAAGCAATTTTTAAATTTATTTTCTGATTCTAGCGGAAATAGATATATAAAATATATACTTAAGTTTAATTTTTCTCAAATCAATTGTAGATTTGTTCCAACTGAGGAAACAAATGAGAGCAACATGGCTGTTATGGAAGTAAGCCTACCCTCTGGCTTCACAGTGGACAGAGATTCGTTACCGAGTTTAGAGATATCATCACATGTAAAGCGTGTGGAAACGAGAAATGGTGATACAATGGTGGTTTTATATTTCGACAAGGTATACACTTCATAAATAATAATCAATTAACGTAAATTAAACAAGCTTCTACAAAAATCTGAGAAGAAATACAATTAATATATGAAAAATTATTTATTATCGTAGATGGTGAAAGAAGAGTATTGTCCAACTGTGTCCGCATTTAGAACGCATAAAGTAGCTAAGCAAAAACCAGTTCCCGTTTCTGTATACGACTATTATGACTCGTGTAAGTATAATGTAAATGTTTTATTGATCAAAATTGACCTAAAAAAAAAGATATTCTAAGATAAAAAAACATAATACGTTTGATAAGATTTTTAAAAATGTTTGCTATGTTTTTGCATGCGCAGCGAGAAGAGCAAGAGCATTTTATGAGCCTAGAAAGACAACTCTGTGTGACTTGTGTGAGGATGAAGATTGCGAAGATATATGCGTTTCAAAACCCGGTAAACGAAAGGATAATGCTACAGTGTCTGCTGCGTCCTACATTAACACTTGTGTATATTTACAACTTACGTTCTTCTCGTTTTACTATTTGCTTTATAAGTATTTGTAATTATATTGTTATTGAAAATAATTATTTCATTATACTATAAACTTTAAATCTAACAAAGTAACGTAAAGAAGCTGTATAAGTTGCGACCAAAGTATATATACTTGTTATACAGAATATAAGATATTACAATCTTTTTATGGAAATGTCCAAATCAAACTAACATAAGATTTAATTATTTAATGATAATACTAAGTGTATAATAAAACTTAATGTTTCTTGTTATTAATTAGTAGACATTTTTTTCTTACACTACAAAAGCCCTTACGATACACACAATTTATTGCACAAAGTACTCACATTTATTTTTAAATTGAAAAAAGGCAATGTAGAGATAAATATAAAAGAATGGTAATATATAAAACACAATTTATTAATATAATATATTTAATTAAATTTACATGGGGTTTTCCAGACGAATTTTATTCGACAATTTATAGAAATATTGAAAATAATATACTGCTCAGTAATTACTCGTCTACAATCTAAAATAAAAATAATAAGCAGAGCATTATGCATGTAAAAGATCGTCGTCGCTATCCGATTGACATTGCGTGGGATCAGAAGCATCGAGCAAAAGTCTAGCTTCCTCAGTGGTATCGACCTATGAAAAAGCAATATATGTAGTATATATGTATATGTATAGTATTTAGGTAAAGGAATATAACGTGATATTATAAACATTCTAAAGAAGAATGGACCAAACGTACTCTACAATATTGGACACGACCTGAGCCTCTTCTGAAACTAAGCAGGTTTGTCCAAGGACGACAGCACGCTCTTTCAACCGGATTTCGGAAATAAACTAAAGCGGCTAATACCGCGATCACAGTTAACACTACGCCAGCTATCGCTCCAGCTGTAAGCATAAATATTTGTTATCGTACGATCATTGTGGCAAAATAAACCGAGGCAAGCAAAAAGAAGTGAATCAAATGGAAAAATTTGATAAATTCATTGAAACATAAAACAATTTTATTCTTTGATATTTTTTAATGTAAAACAATTTAACAAACATGTTTGAAGATAAAGAGAAATTATGATTTTATTTTTTTAGTTTGTCACTTTTCTCAGTTATTACGATAGAAGTATTCTTATCACTTGCCTCGGTCTTTCTCCTACTAATTTCCACATTCTCGAAATCTAATACAAAGAAAGATGTGGCTGTTTACCGTGACTAGGAGAAAATTGTTCCAAGAGAATCCTTGAGGACGCTGTATCTTCTCGAGACGCGTTCCGAGAATTGGCATATTTCACGCAGATGACTTCGGTGTGCCACTCGAATTCCGCGCTGCATTGCGATTCCTGAGAATGCAGAATTCATGAAAGTGAAAAGAAAGAAAACAATGATAGACCGGGATGTCAGATGTGAACTGGTAGCGCTCATTTAATTTAAATTTTATTCGATGGCTGTATCTGATAATTTTTAAAGAGATTTAAACGCGTGATCGATATGACAATCTTATCCGTCTCTTCATAATTCATCAATTATGAATAAATATGTATTTTATATGTGATAGTCAGTTTAAAAGCGTAATTACAAAGAAAGAAACAATGTGATCACGGAATGAATCACGGAGAAAGCAAGACATTAAAATTTTGATTTCAGTCAATTTTTTGATCTGAAGAATTGCGAGAAACGAAATTTGGTTCTCAATATTTTTAGAATTCTAACATTCAATATAAAGTAAAAATAAAATTTTAATTTTTAGAGCGACAAAGGGGTCCTTCTCATTTTTTAAATGGAATGGAGTACAATTTTTTTATTCGTATAACTCTCATAAAAATTAATATTTATTTGAAATATTTTTTTATAATTCTTTAAAGTATAAAATATAAAAAGATAATATATTTTATATTTTTACTTGAAAACGACAGATTTTATAAAAAAAATAAAACAAAAATAAAAAGGTCTAAAAAAATCAAATGTTTTAACAAATATTTTTAGATGATCACATTCCGGTCCATTGCAAAGTTATAATA
>VBVQ01002091.1:14292-27694 GCA_011636635.1 Tetramorium simillimum | reverse complement strand
CTCTTATTGTAACCTTAAATACGTGTTCCAGTTTTGGAGCCCAATTTTTCAGACACTCTTTTTGACATGTGTTGCGAAAATATTAATTATGTACAAAATACGAAATAGTATTATAATGACTACTATACCATTTGATAGAAGACACTTTCTCGTTTGTATTTCTGCTATCGAACTGTTATTTTTAGCTTTTGTTTAAGAAATTTTGTTAAAAAACAAACTGGTGTGCCGGTACTGGTGACTTTCCTCTACTAATAATATATTGTTCTTTTCCGTGTACATATATTTTTATGTTATTATATTTGAGATTATTGTTATATCGTTATATTATTCATATCTAGTATCTGCGTTTACATATTACGTAATCTTTTCGACTGTCATCCGAGGAGTGACATGCTTTCAGAGACGTACATGCGTTACGCAAATGTTATACCTCAAATGTGTGTGTATATATATGTACATAGTAAGCAACATAATGTAGCATACGTCCGAAATTACGACTGACCTAGTCTCTGTGACATGCATTCATATGATAAGTATGTCATTAGCGAAACTACGCTAATGGCTTGCCGTAATTTGAATCTCACGGAAACTTGTCGAACGTCCGTATAAACTTCAGGATTTCCCGTTGTAATGCGAAGATGACAAATGTACATGCGATGTACGTGAATCGTAATGTAGTCATTACGATATAATTCGACTGATGTTGCATAGAAGCCGAATTATCAAATTTTTAAAACCGCTAAGTGATTAAGGTATTAAATAAGTGAATAAGGTATTAAATAATAATATCTGACGTTTGATATGATCAATATATTTATATTTGCGATATTGTATGTATTAAAATTTCACTGTGTTTGAAAATGTTCATATATTTTTTATTTATATCATGAGCTCTCTTTTAAATAATTTTTTTAATGCTGGATTAACTGGATACATAATTGCATACAGATAAACTGAAAAGAAGATAACTTTATTTAGTTAACTTTATAATCAAAATTTATATCTTTATTACGCTTAAATTGCTTGTTTCCATAAACATAGTACATCGTGAAATTGTCCTCAATTTGCTACATTCAGGAAACCGTAGAGACTGACTTGATATTAAACAGCATTAGATGTCGAAGGCATAGTCAAAGGTTATCGAGAGAAAGAGCGAGCTATGCTGCTCGCGAAGTTAGCGCGGCTTATACTAAACGCTAATTTGCATCACATCTGTATGCGCCATCGCGCATATCCCAGGCTTACGCAGAGTGCTCTGCTCTTAATACTTCGTTAAGCTTTATACATATATTTCGACGTATCGCCGTGCCAGTAACCGCTTGTCGTTCTATGCACCGGACGTGTCTGATCCGCCTATTAAATTTCTGAAATTCTATCGACATATTCAAGAAGTAAGAATACATATCCCGCTGTCGGTTACGTGTGATGATCTCGTACACGAAATATTTCAAGAGCTTAACTTACGTTACAATATGTACAATTGTGTAAACGATTAAAGTAAAAGCTGCATACGGAAGATTAGTTATATCCCGAGTTTATCCGGAAAATTAAATTTCGCATGATTTGAATTCAAAACGAAAGTTTCTCTACAAAGTGATATTCAACAAGTTATGCAAGTTGCATTTATACGTTTCTCCCATTAGCAATAACTAGGAGTTATTTTGCAGAGTTGCTCGAACGATTGCGCCACCGTGTTTTCTCCATGGAAGTGCGCTAATTAATATGACATTATCCTGCGCGTGGCAAAAGTTTCGAGGAGTTTTGTTCATTCGAGCGGACGATACGCACGCTAATTGGAACTTCCATAGAGAGCGGCGTGTCATTTTCCTGTGCGCCGCGTGCGATATTTGGATTCGCGTGTTTCCAGGTGAGAAGTTTTCATCGAAATTCCAAAGATTTCCGCCGTTCACGGAAACTTTAAACAAGCTGGGTCTCTCCCAGCTTTAACTTCGACTGCATCCTCCGTTGCATTTCTCATTCGCGTCATTGTGATATATTAAAATGGAAAACAGAAAGAGAACCAAATCTCCATTTATTCGCTGATGGAAGACATGTCGCATGATATTTACATTATTTTTATTCTTCTCTGACGGTTTTTTTAAAAGAAGTGAATAATTTAATCAGTTGATTTTAATAATGAAAAAAATATCGAAGAGAAAAGAAGAGATTTTTGTATGAACATATCTGATAATCCAAATGGCGGAGTATTGAATTTCAAAGTAGAGTCAGTGCATTTGTGGCCACTGCTACATTTCTGGCCACTGTCTTCGACAGTTTTCGAATTATTTAGTTTATGCTTTTTGTTGACCCTATGTAGTAGTTGAATTTTGTTTGTACAGTATTTCTGCTGATCACACTCACTTGCTGAATGTGTGTATAATTAGTTTTATGACAAATTTAAATATTGGCCAAAAACGGTGAAATTGGAACTTATAACATAATTCTTATTTTTAAAACATCTATTTAATTTTATTTGTTTGCCAATTTTTAATTTATTATCTAAAAGATTCTTAAGAATATATTAAAGTTAAAGTTATTAGATAACGAAAAAAATTTAATTGAAACGTTTATATTCTTTGAAAATCCTTAAATTGGCCACAAATGGTGCACCGATCCTATTTGCGATTTGTAAGTTCTGTAGAAAATTTTCAATTCTAGCTCATACAAAATATATACGTAATATTTTTTGAAAATGATTCAAAATGGTTTCTTTCCTGAATTCAAGTTACTTTTATTCCGCGATTTCGCGCGATGAAGCTTTAAGAACATGTAAGAAAGCGAAACATTGACGATAGGTATAAATCAATGCTGCCGACTGCGCGCTGAAACATCGATGCTTTCAGGCAGCTTAATGAACACGAATTGGAGAATTCATCGCAATCCCTGGGAATCAGCACGTCCGGCTTAGCACGTCCGCGGCACAGTACTGAGAAAGAGTACCCTCTTTTTAACGCGTACGTGCCGACGCTTCGACGTTCTTCTCCCGCCGTCATTCGCCTCTCGCGAAACCCTTTTCCCGTACGTCATCGATTGCTTATTTCCTATTTTCGCGTCCGAGATTCGCGTGGACGCGGAGCGCGCGATGCTCCCTGGCGCGTGATATTGACGCCGTTAGATCAAAGCTCGCGACGTTTTACACAGGGCGATGACTATGGGCGAGCGACCGTGCCACTGTAACCGCTCGCGTCGTCGCGTCTCGTGGGAGCGCCTGCAGGAACGCGCCGGTGATAAGTGGAAAAGTCCAACGGACGCCTGGACACGATTCACGGTGTCACCCCCCCCTCGCGTCGATGGAACGTATTGTTCGAAGTTTCCCTTTGTGCGCCGATGCGCTACGAACAACCCTGAGAGGGTGGGCCAGGGGAAAGCGATCGGCGATATTGCGACGCGGAGGCACGCGTCAGCGATTAAGAAGCACGATGTCGAGCCAGATTGTCGCGGAGTGTGAGATCTTCGTTGCGGTCCTTTCGACACGATGTATTTGACGCAGTCTTTACATTCCGAAATAGATATCAACGCGCAGCTAGAATTGCCCCTGGTATTTAATTGCAATTCGAGACGTTGACTCAGAATTAAATACCAAATGTAATACGCGCAAATAAATACGATATTTAATGTATTTAATATTTAATGACTTTTTAATATCACGAAATTAACTCTAATATTTTTGCTTTTCAAGTATTTCAAATATTAAAAAAACTGCGAAAATTCCTCCTGAATAAGAAATTCTATTCGCATCTCCTCGGGAAGAAGCCGGAACTCTATCAATTATAGTAAATTATAGTAAATTATTCTAAAGACAGGGTGCTAACGAAGGTGAAGATTGAGCGTGGTTATGATCGAGTATCTCTGAATTTTAAATCTCGAAACGCTATTAATCTAAAAGCGACGTGATTTTATATTGATTTAGATTAATCAATCCATAATTTGGCGCGCGCTCGCCTTTATCGTACTTGCCCGTAACTTCGGTATCGAACGTTAAGCCCGCTACAGCCGGGAAACGTTCTCGCACTCCTCGCGTGAAAAATGAGGTTTTCATGAAACTTAGCATCTATTATAACGCCAGGCGAAACCATTTATCACTTGATACACAGCGTACGTATACGATCGTACATGACTGAGGTGGATCCGCCGACATCATGACGACAGTACATGGACGTAGCGCGTTACAATAACCAATAGCACATGTGAGCCTGCGCCTCATAATCCGACGTAGATAATGGATAGGTATCCTTCTTGTTAATTAATCGCATCTACATGGAAGTTTCTAACGACAAGCACGTGGTACCGTACAACAGGCTCGATAATAATTCGCGAATTACCGCGTCTAGGCAGTAACGCGGTATAAGCGAGAAACGGAGGATGAAAATAGAAGGCGGTAATTACAGTCGAGTAAGTAACGCTTTCCCAAGTTCCCCTGCCATTTACGAAGGCTCGATTTGATTCCGCAGAGTGTTGAAAATCGAACGTCAGAAGATATGCGTTCGCCGTACGTGTCCCTTTCTCGAACTGAAATTCTCACGGTACTTCCAATACGAGCAATTTTATGTTAAAAACAGGACTTTTATATATTACATTTATATATTGCGTATGAATTTTTCGGGCATCTCTTTAGAATTTAATGTGCCAGCATTTGCGGAGATGTTTAGCCGCATATTTTACCAATACAATCCAGACAAACGATGTACGGTCGTGTTCGACCTGGACGCGGCCCATTATTACCGTGAATACGGGAGGCGTCACCATAAGCTAGGGACCGGCAGAGCTACGCTCGCAGGGCACTATGATAGGACTCTCTCGACCAGGCCATGCTAATGAACTTGGCCTGCCATTATCTGAACTGCAGCTAGTGTGCCACTTCATCCGACTCCTCGGTCGAACTACGAATAACTAGCTCCACCTTCCTCCGTTCCTTCCGGCTCTATCGGCTCTTTAATAAAATGCTGATTGCTCAAACGAGGGTACTTTTCTTCGACTATCCAGAGGGTCTTCTAAGTCGCGTAAAAATTGTGTGATTCTGATTATTTTTTTATAAGCTTACGTTAATGAAGTTATGAAACGTGTCAACAAACTTTAAGAATTGATGGACAATAACAGTAATTGTTTACATATTTTATATTTATTTATACATATATTTTTATATATTTCATATATTTTCTAATTACAATAAAAAACAATGAATAAATAATGATTAAATTTGTGATATAATAGTATATTGTATATGCTTATTATATAATTTTATTTTTGGTGTTAACTACAATTAGAATAATTGAGAAAAATAGAATAAATCTAACGACAAAATTTTGCAGATTTACGATTACAATAAATTACAAGAGAGATTATACCAACACTTGGCTCTCTGAGAAAGTATAAGAAGTTATGGTTACTGGGAAACGTTAAACTGTCGTTACATACAGTCCTGAAACTTCTTGGGCGTATTCCAGCAGGAGCATTTCACGCATTTCGCACTTTGAGGAACGAGCTTAGAGTGTGGAAATACGATTTGCGATCGTGCGAGAACAAATGCGGGCTCCACACTTACCGATACTCACTTTCCGGGGGCACAGTCGGGATTTTTCCCGCCGCTCTAATTATCCGTCGAACGACGCTGCCGCTCTCGCCGCGCGCTTTCAACCTTTGACCCTGCCGAGATGTATATCGCGCGGAATCTCACTAGGCGAAATTTCCGGCGCGGGCACGGTGGTCTAATTGAAGCTAATTGAAAATCGATCGATCGGATCTGCGGTATGCGGACTATCGCCGCGCCCGCCGCTATTACTCCTGCACTTCGTCGAATAACGGATTATCGAAGTATGCAAATGCGCGGTGTACAATACTTCACGGCCGACTGATCAGGAATTAATAAACGCGTCGGACGTGATTTCGGACCCTTCTCTTTCTCCTCTGTGCCCCGAAGAGGAACGGCTGTAATTTGTCTCCACGTGTTTAATGTCCCGCGTCGTATACGACTCTTTAATTGGAAAACGGAGTCTCCGTTGCACTCTCAGAAAGTACGATTAGAATTTCTAGAAATGCCTTTCGTTAAAACAAAATTTAGTTTATTCTCTATTGTCACTGTCTACATGATATTTTTTTGTTTTACTATTGTATGTAAATATTGTTTTTATTATTTATATATATTTACGACATAGCTCGTAATTACATATTATGTACACCAAATATTTATAAAATCCGATTTCAAATAGTGCAATTGCGATCGATGTATGTACGTTTGTTTCACACAGTTGACACTATAAACAATCACAAATCAATGCTTCGTAACGCGGAAGTACGTTTTGCATGCCGATCGAAACGGGCCGTGCCGGGAACACGATATTCCATCTCAATCGCCCCAGCAAACTGAGCCACGCTTGATTCCGCGTAATTACGATTTCCAAGTTCCTTCTACTTTAGATCGTTATCGTTTCCTCATTCTCATTCGTAGATCGCTCAGTATTAGCGCTCGCAAATCGACAGCGGCACGTAATCGTTAGACCAGAGGCTGATATCGAGCCGTTGGCTAACGATTACACATCATTTATCTGTTGCAATAAGCGCATTGGTTTGTACTGCGGTAACTGCGCGTTGTAAACGTGCAGTCGCTATTAACACGTGGCGACCGGTTAACGCTTTGTGCAGTGTCACGCGACTGCCACTTAATTATCTGATTGTATTACTCATCTGTATCAAGCGCAAGTTCGGCCACACTGTAATTATATCGATAGTCACCTAGTCATATTATCGAAATACATGAAAGGAAAATTAATACGATCAATTAAATCGCCGTATCTCTGTATCTCCCATACCGACGTGATTTTTCTCATTAATTACATCTTTAAAATTCGCTAATTACAAAGATCATTAAATTGTACCTGTTCATTAATTATTACTTTATTCGTGCTTAATTCCGTATTATGTTCTTGCACGACATTAGACCAAGGGAAATTTAATTTTAAGTGATCCACGTATGCACACGTCAGTCGATTTATATCGGTTTTCGACTTTCCTATCGGGCATGCCCTACATTCCATCGCGCTATCAAACTTGTAGACGAACTTCGGATATCTGTCGGACAGTTTCACGTGCGACTTTCGCCGCAAATTATCCACAGGATAAGATCGTAAATTATTCTCCGGACAGTAACACATTTTTCTAAACGCAAAAAGAAAGCGGCTGTCACGCGACGTTCAATATTCATGACACGGAACTTTAAAAATTAAAAAAGAGGAACTGAACACGTGTCTATTAGCATCGAGTAATGAATCCCTAGGAAGTAATTAAAGTTTCCGCAAAGAAAATTTTTCCCGTCCAGGAGCCAAGGCGAATCTCGGATGCAGCGCATTTTTCACCGTCGTCGCGCGTCCCCGTCTTCCTGCATTGCCCGTTTCCGGTTCCCTTTTGCATTCACCGAATTGTAAACTCACACACTCTCCTCTACAGGAGAAAAGAAACTTAAAGAAAGTTAAAAAAAAACTTACGTTTGACGCGTAGTTCTAATTAAAAATTGTTTTCTTTGCACGAGAAACAAACATTCTCTCAAATATGATATTTATTACCAAATAATTTCCTCTAATGAAAAATGCTGCATGTGTGTTATTCTAACATATATACTTCGAATACTAAATTTATGTCCATAAAATGTACCTTAAAATATATTCCTACTAATAATTAGAAAAAGAACGGTATATTCTTTTTGCATAAATCGACGCGAGATTTTTTTCACAAATTAATATAGCATTTAAAGAGTCTCTTAAAATGAATGAATAACGTGGCGCTCAGAAGAGTGCGTTTAATTAATTACTCGGCATCAAATAAGACTAATTGCACACGAAATAAGTAATTTTTCATACAAAATTGACGTAATTTGCGTCTCAGCCGGTAGCCGGTCCTGCCAACGATCGGTAAATTCAGACTTCGTTTTATATTAATTAGAGTGTAAATTGCATTAAACCGTCGACACTGAGCGAAGCGAAAAATTGCTTTTGCCCAGAAGTGAATTTAATCTACGACTCGCGTCGCTCGTAATTCCACGCGGGTCGGAAGTTCTTTAAGATCCCGTCGAAACGAGTCATGCTACCGAGAAAGTATTAAGCGTCTCGAAGACGTCGAGCGACGAATGATCGTATAACGTTTCATTTTTTCTCCTCCGCCCTTTTCTTTTTCTTCTCTTTTTTTTTTCATCGACCTTCGTGTCTCCAACGACAATGTGAGAGCTTGAAGGATAATTGAGGCTTTAAAATGGGGTGCACCGTCCAGTTATACGATGTTACGTGAAGCGTCGCGGGAGAGAAATGAGAGGAAAGTCGGATAGGCGTAGAAAGAATCAAGGAAGAGAACAAGACGACTAAGAGGACGACAGAAGCGCAAAGTCCATGGTATACAGGACAGATAAGAGGACTTGGCGCTTAGGTAGGGTGGATGGGCGGTTAAGTAGTACGATAGTAGGAAGAAGGGAAAGGGAGGCCCGACATTTAATCTAGGAGAGAGCACGGGATCGAGATACGTTTTGCTTTTGCATTCTATCACGCTTGTCTAAGACCCAGTGGTCCAGAAAACTAGAGAGCGCGCAGACTCACTCGCGACGAGTAGGCGGACGGGAAAAAAAAGAGCGACGTAGATGGATATTCGTCTAACGGATGTTCTCGACGACGTACGATCTGTCTCCATCTCGGCACGATACACGCCATACCGTGCAGAATTTTTCAAAAATCTCTGATAAATACCGCGACAAATCTGATCAACTACGCAGCGCGTGAAAGGAATAAGGAAAGAAAATAAGAACCAAAGGGAAAGAAAAGAGAGAGAGAGAGAGATAGAGAGCTGATTACATATTATTTTGATAATTTCATCTTCGAGATTCTATTTTAACGCAGAATTTAAAAATTTCTCTCTGAACTCACATATCTCATCTCATTTCCTATTTCAAATTTGATTTTTGCATGTTAAAACATCCACACATTTTAAACATCCTTCATTATTGAATCATTTGGAACGAATAGCAGAAGCAGCGTTTTCATCGTAAAATGTTTCTGCGAAACGCATATCTGTGTTCTTCTCATTCCAAAATGTGAATGGTATGTCAAGTATTCATGAATTGATTTGTGTTATAACGAAATGTACGGTAAAGCGATAATTCTGTTGGTCACGAATATCTCTGAAACTAATGATTATCGTTAGATAATTGACAGCATGACAGTTTTAGATAAAATTACTGACAATGAGTAATAAAGCGAAAACTCCTGAAATTGTAGAACTGACAATAAGTTAAAAAACAATTCGCGATTTCGAGGTAAAATATTTCATATCATCATTTAATATTTTCCTTTTATACCGCGGAAAATTAAAAAAAAACAATTTTTTAATAATAAATGTTGGAGAATTTAATTTCTTGAAATATCATACTTGATGTAATTCCGCCAATCATTTTTCGAAAAGCCGATTTGTAAATATTCAATATTGTGTATTGCATAAATATAAGATATTTAAAAGATTAAAATTATAAACAATATATATTCTAAATAATTTTCAAAATTCAGATATATTATAATAATAGATGTAATGCGATTTTCACATTATCTTATTTTAGTTGAGATTTAATTAACTTTTGGGATATTAAATCTAAAGAGAATAAAAAAAATGAGTATATATTATATTAGATACGAGCGACGAGATACAGATATTGATTTATTTTGTAATTAAGAATGCAAATGAATGAGAATTTCACTGTCGAACTAAAATAAATCGACGAAACATACATCGAATTTTTACGTTACATTTACATAAATAAATATGGCATCGTGTGTATTCGCTATGCGAAGGAAATATTGATGCATAGTCGCGAAATTCATTATGCATCTTTCATGAATATTGAAATAGCTGGTTACATTATATTTCAGAAGTATAGCTATCCGTTAAATTCGCAGACAAGTTTAACTTACATACATACACCGTTATACAAACCGGAGAAATATCCCGCCTAATATAGTATACAGCATGTTGCCGTTGTGCGCAATAAACGTGCATTATTCCCATTTCTCACGTAAAACGTGCTTACTTTAAAGCACAATACGCTGTGAACAAGGCTTATCCTCTCAGTTTACGTAACAATAATTTCTGGGATAAAATGCAGCTCAACGTGTTTATCAAATGATAATATCTTCCTTCAGAGCATAATCATGAAACACAATTATTGTGCACGTAGTTTTTGCAAGATCGCGACTATCCTTGCGATTATATTATTCCTACTTTTTCTAACATGTAAAAAATAACGACTAAAATGTACACTAATGTTCGCGATCTTCCAGTCCTTTACTGTTTTATGGGTGTTTTATTTTTTACTTTCGAATACAAGCTTTTGAATTGGGTGAGTAATTAAAATTACATGACCCACATCGACATAATATATTAAAACAGAAAATTATATAGTTCTCTTATACCTAAGAACATTTGCACATCGCAATTTAGCCATCACCGTCGGTCGTTGAGCTCTCGCCCGACATTCATCTTTAACCCTTTACTTTCGAACGCACGAACCCGTAAATTTCGCTTGGTCGCTCCTCCGCACGAAAACGACCCTTCCTTGGAAAAGTACGCTGATATTTTAAAGAGCAGCTGCTTTAATACAGCTGTCGCTCTCACGAAAGTGCACTTCTATTGAGGTTACTGCTATATCTTCCTGTTTTTACGATTATTAGAACATGCTACTTCTAGGCTTTACATTATTATCTTTCATAAGATACCATATTTGAAATATATTTAAAAGAAAAACTATTATATGCTATTTATACAAACAGAAAATTTATTACTTATAATTTATAGTTATTATTTATATTAGAATATCTTATTTTACGTATTTTCCAAAATAATCTATTTAAACAAGATGCTTGTAAGCATTCTCAACTTATAAATACTTTTTATGTGTAATTATGTTACTGTTGCAAATTCCACCTTAATTAAATACATTATGTCTCGTTATTTCGCCGTTAATTGTAACAATTCTCGCAGTCTAGCAGTAAAGGCTCTCACGGCATTTCAGTGACGTGTTTCTCGTTCTCGGCTGCTCTCACTCCTGCATGGCTTCTACGTCTGATGCGATTCGAGGCTCCGTGTAATCCGTGACCGTAAATCGGGATTAAACTTAGTGCCACTTCCGGTGAGGCTACCACTGGCCAGCAGACAAATATAGAGCGTACTTCGTGTTCTCACTTTGAAACAGTTTCTTGAAGGGTTCTGCCGCGCAATCGCGAATTGACATTTTGACAAGCAAGTATAACGTTTTCTCGAGTATTTGTATGAATTTAATTTGTTCTTTTTTCGCACAACGTTTACATCGATGTTTCAATTAAAGTCATCTAAAATTTTATTGTTTTAAACATATTGCTTCAAATGTGTGTAATTATATGTGAAATAATTGATGAATTAAAATGTTATTTTATTTTTCTGTGTTTATAATTTTATATTTATTATATATATGTATATATAATATATGAAAAATCTATTTTTCATTATATATTATAATAAAATTTTATCTGAAAATTTTGTCCAAATATATCTGCCCCGGATATTCACGTAAACATGTATGTACATACACGTATACAATCGTATTTTGTAATATGTGACTACTGCAAACGAAACTACAAACCGCGTTGAGTGCGTATGTTTTGATTTTTACACTGGAGATTTCGTGTACCACAGATAGAACATGAATTTTTACTTCCGCTTCACACTGCTGACATTTTACAGGATTACAACATCATCACGAAACACGTTTCGTATCCGAATTCATTTTTTTTTCTCATTTCTTTTCTTAATACTTTTATGGTAAAATTATGTTAAGAATATAGCTGGATTTTTTAAGAGGATATATTTGCCTAATTGTAATAAGTTTGGTTCTTAATTGATGAAATTTTACAAAATAAAAATGTAATTACATATGATTAAAAAACATATGCATTGTAATAAAAGATATAAAATTGAGAAACAATTTACAATATATTGAGAAATAATTTGCATTATTAATGCTCATTACATTATAATAGTTGCTTTATGACGGAAATGAGCAAGAAATAAAATATTCCATGCTAGACAGAAATTAAAAATGTATATTTTTACGTCTGTATAACGGGACAAAGGGTATAAATGCATAATCCAAGATATTAAAGCGAAGTATAATTAATGGCCTCATAATTAAGTCTATTCAATACGATGAAACGCATTACAGTTTATAACTTATAAATTGATGAAAATTATGCTGATTAAGTAATTAGACTGTTCAATAGATAATTGCATAAATAAATATATTTCGCGTATGATAAAAATGTTTATAATATAATTATGTAATAAAGAAGCATTATAAAAAATAATTTAAGAAAAGAAGAATAATAATTACAAATCTTTTTATGATAAAATTATTGGCGCTTTTTTTATATGTAATACATATTTGGTGATACAATAAATTATCGAAACGGAGGAAAGAAGAAAACATATCTTCGGATATGTATTTTTACATTTATTATAAAAAATCGTTATTTATATGAATTAGTGCCTCTAGCACAATACATATTTTCAATTCCTACCACAGTAGCTGTGAAACCTCGGTCATCTGAAAAGCTCGTCAAAGGATCATAAAAATACCCACATGTCGCCCAAACTCGCTCGATCACGTCCGCGAGTTGTTTTACGAGCATCTATCGGGACGTGTAGTAACAAGAGCATTGCAGCGCGACTCTCCCTCCCTTCCCCTTCGCAGCGTCGAATGCTACATTCCCTGAATGATATTGACAGGAAAAAAGAGAGGCGTAAAAGAATATACGACCGATTGAAATTTTTTCCCTTCTCGTATCATGATGAAAGCGCGTGTAAATGTAATATCACAGCATGAGCAATTGCGTTTGCTTTTGCTCCGGCAATAAAATTCCTCTGTGTCAGGATCGTTACGCAGCAAGAATCTTCGATGAACAGTGGTGTAAAAAATTGTCCTAAAATAGCATGTACACATTACAATATCACCTCCCTAATTTATCCACAATTTCAGTCACACACCCATCTTTGCGCGTGCGGAGGTACATATTTGCTTTGTAAAACGGTAAATATACTTGAGCAATTTAGTCATCGTAATTAAAGTTCATTATGTAACAGAAATTTAATTTGTCTTAATGCACTATTCATTCGTTGACAAAGGGTAAATATACTAGAAAAAAATGTTCAATAAAATAGAAGACTCTTTATCTCAAGATTTCATGCAATTTTAACAATACATTATTTAATTAATCTGCAATCGATTTTTCACTTCATATGTCTTAATTAACTTAATAAAAATAATTACACAAATTAATAATGCAAAAGTTTACTCGAACATTACCTTTCTTTGCGCGTTCCATATTTAGGGTAGACTGAGATGAAT
>VBVQ01002091.1:0-14283 GCA_011636635.1 Tetramorium simillimum | reverse complement strand
ATACTTGAGCAATTTAGTCATCGTAATTAAAGTTCATTATGTAACAGAAATTTAATTTGTCTTAATGCACTATTCATTTGTTGACAAAGGGTAAATATACTAGAAAAAAATGTTCAATAAAATTTTAACAATACATTATTTAATTAATCTGCAATCGATTTTTCACTTCATATGTCTTAATTAACTTAATAAAAATAGTACAAATTAATAATGCAAAAGTTTACTCGAACATTACCTTTCTTTGCGCGTTCCATATTTAGGGTAGACTGAGATGAATCGGATCAAAGTAAGAATTGCGATCGTATTTATAATATTCATCAATATATCTAGCCATGTAAAATACAAATAATTATTGATGAATGTAACAAATACGATCTCAATTCTTACTTTCCGATTCGCCTCGGTCTACCCTATATTAATTCAATAATTATATTTAAACTTTATGTATAATTTCAGATTATAGAAATTGTTTATTGACAATTTAGCAGAATATTTTTGTCACGCATATTGCAAATTAACCGCTTTCCACGTGATTTGCGAAATAAATGTCTTTTTAACGACGATATTCGTGCACGAGATAACAGCGAGAACATCCTTTCATTATATACTGCAATAATTTCCGCTCGTCGTCTCCTCGCTTTCTCCCTCGATCGGTCCTGTGACTCCTTTGACCTGTCTCATAGCAAGGGCGGGAAGCGGGAATTCTTGTATTTAATTTAGCGCGAGGCTTTTAATCAGACCGCGCTTCAGACGCATACTCGGATACTCACTCGCTCGGATACTCCTCGGAAACTGAAGGGCCAAACTTAAAAGAAGCTTTTTGAAGATTTAAGATGTGCCCTCATCTCTCTCTCTCTCTCTCTTTCTCTATCTTATCAGACAAGCGATGTCTCCCATCGAATTGCACCCGTTTTAAATTTACTTCACCTCTACTCGTGATATCTGAGAAGTATTACGGGAATGAAGAGACACAGCTCGTGTACATAATTTAAATTGGATTTAAATAGCGTTTTACAAGTTGCAAATCCAAGTTTCATCGATTGGCGAATGTTAATTTGACGTTGTTGTTCTAAAATTTTGCTAACTTGAAATAGGGTGATTTCACATTTATACTTACTGTCGATAAAATATTTTATTACTTGTTTAATTTTCGAACTTGTTATATAAAATTATGTTATAAGATCTAACTTATTATAAAATGATAAATTGATCAACACACAAATACGCATATGTGTGAAATTAATATTTAATCCAAATTAAATTAAAAGAATCACACATTTATACTATAATATTCACATTATTCAAATAAATTTTAACTTATTATTTTTTTTTAACTTATTATGTATTAAATTCTTTGCTGTTACAATTTCGCAAATAAGATTAAAAATAAGAACTAAATAGGAGATATTATATATAAATATATTTTTTTTTCAGTAAAATTTGTGAGAAACCATCTAAAATATCTATGTGCATACTTATCTTATTTACCTAAATTGTATTTTCTAAAACTCGCGATCTCTCACTGTACCGAAATGGATATAAGTAAGAAGTTTCCACGTTAACATAATAAAAGTGCTTTTCGCTTTGCTGCGCTCAGAGAACTTTCGGATTTTCAAGTCCACAGAGCGATCATGAGAACTGAAAGTTTCTTCATCCATACATTCGTCGCTACATGTAACCTATTCAAGCGCAAGTTCGTCGAACCTGGTTGGGAAATTGTAGAAACGCTGCAACTAACGTAGAGGTAGTCGAATTTCACAACTAGTTTCTCTCGATACCACATAATGTTAGCGCGAATTTCCCTAAAATTACCGCCGTATTGTAATGAAATCATCATAATGGCAATTGTAATTATCATTGTAACAAGATTTATACACAAATATTTCGATGTCCCGGTATTTTGCGTAAGATATTTACATGATTGTGTAATACTAGTGGTGGAAAACGCGCGAAATTTCTCATTGTTATATAATGAAACATAATTTTTGTAAAAATTATGTTTCATTATATAACAATGAGAAATTTAAGATTAAAAAATTTTGAATTCTTTAATCTTTTTCGATAACCTAACGAATTGTCACAACAACTGCCACACCCCATTTATGATTTATTAATAAAATCTATAAAGGTAACATTCATCTAAAAAGAACGGCAAATTTTTAGTCTAGGTCTCTTATAAGATTAAGACATTGTCATTTGTCTTTGCAAAATTATTCCGGATGCGTCAAAGTACAAGGATTTTTTCAGAACACATACATCATTGTAGAATTTAAATATATTTTAAACCATGCGCCCTACAACAGCATTTAAGTCCAAAACATCTCCATTGCTCGTGTCAATCGGTCGGCAGCTTGTTGACGCGGCGGGAAAGGCGTACGCTTTGCATTTTGCGAACATTTCGCCCCGTGGCGTACGCGCACGCGGCGCTGCATAAATTATGCGCGGGGGCACCGGCGGCGAGTGGCTGCTGCTACGAAAAAAAAATTTGAAAATTTAATTTGCGCGGCGCCCGGGCACTTTAAATCAACGGTAAACCGACAGCGCTCGTACATCTCGAACGCTTATAGAGCGTACGCGCGGCAGATGTTTCAGCTAAATCAACTGCCTTCGAACGCCGCACGCCGCAGAAACTATCTGTTCCGGTGTCAAAACAGCTGTGCTTAATTAAACGTATACAATGGGTGTGTTGTGCGACGGCGGGTAGGACGTCTCAAAACAACACGCTTAATTGCACGCGTAGGGGTTTCGGTCTTAATGTACCTATAATAATATAAAGAAACAAGGATTACGCTTTTCGACCGAAATAAACTACATTTTGTATGATTATTAAATATCATGGGTACACCAGTTATGTCTGGATTTTTTTCCCCAACCGTTCATTCTGTAGCTTTTGGAAAATAATTTTAAGTAGTCACACATACGAAGAATAATTTTTTATTTGTGTTACACAGAAAAAAAAGTAATTAAATAATAATCTTTATCAATACTTAAAAATTAACAAAAATGTATTTAAATATAAGAGGCTTTCAATTAGTTTCTATAATTATAATCAAGAGATCTAATACGATATAATCAATTTCTTATTATTAGTTTTGTACTTTAAAACGATTTATTCACGAATGATTTTTTCGAGTCCTTCGATAAATCTGTGATAAGCTGAAATTACGATAATCTGAAATTACGATAATATCTGTGAAATAACAGAAAATTGAAAGCAAATCAAATATTAACTGGTAACTGATTCTCTCCAGTAATAAATTAATTATGCGAAACAATTAGTGATTACAATTACTATTTGAGTAAGAGTACGATGAAGATATCTCATTATGAGCTTCTATTCTCAAATGAATCAAATATTTGATCATAGGATAATAAACGGAAGTGGAACGAATAGTTCAGCGTATATGTGATATAAGGATGAACGTCGAATTGTTTCAGTTATCAGTGGTCCGCAGCTCTCACATGGTCTAGAATATTCGGTGAGGGGCTGTGATGGGCGATGCATTAATTAATTACGGACCGATTACTCGGGCCGGCGATGGTCAACATCCTATTTTCGCGACGGTGTCCTCCCTATGCTCTATAATCGTATTAGATTTAATCCCCGTCATCTCACATATACATTTCCTACATATATTAATTTACGTGATTTTTAAAGCAGATAATATTATAGTAGGTATGTAATAAGTATATTTGCGAAAATGTTCGTTCAATTGTTTCTTCACATTATCAGGAATATAATATTATTCTTGTTCCATTTACATAAAGGTGTTACAAAGTTCTATCTCACGTGGAAACGTGGAGATAATAAATTATCGCTACAGAGTACTACAAGAGTCGCTGGAATTACACACACATTTTGAAGAACTTCACATGTTCATAATATAAAAGAATCTAAATCTCTCTCTTTGTTGCATTCTGAAATGTAGTAGCATTAAAACGTAGTTGCCGAAAATTCGTCGTAGCAGCGACAGTTTTGTGGTATTAATACAGCCAAGAAAATCTGTAAGGAGAGCAGACATCGTCTCTCATTTATCATAGTCAGTTTTTTTTTTTCCGTCGCTTTACCGAGGTCGCTTGCATCTGGCACTTGATTCTTCCTGACGAATTTTCCTGACAAAATTCAGTCTGAGAGGCGCGACGAACAACTACGGGAATGGCGTGAGTGGTGGACCACATCCTGCGTACTTCGCAGGAGTGAAATCGGGGAAACGGCGGGCGGTGTGCAGGCGAAACAAAGACGAGCGAAACTTTTCGATAACGCTTTGTTTTGTAATTCATTAAAAGTCCGTAACTTTCGGACTATAGCGACGCGCCAGTACC
Organism: Tetramorium simillimum; assembly: GCA_011636635.1. Lineage (NCBI taxonomy): Eukaryota > Metazoa > Arthropoda > Insecta > Hymenoptera > Formicidae > Tetramorium > Tetramorium simillimum. The sequence goes on along the minus strand of VBVQ01002091.1, from coordinate 9,960 downwards.
GAAGAAGGGGGAGGAAAACGGAAACGACGAGATCTGGCTGGCGGTGCGGTTATTGATTATCTAATTATCGTAATTGTTCGCGCGGTTGTTGCGATACATTTTCAGACAGAAAGTGAATCGTGTGAAGCGCGGCCGATATTCCAGAGGTGCTTCCAGCAGACGGATTAATTTTCACGAAAAATCGACTTAAATCACTTGACGCGAAAGTCCACATACGCACGCTTCCGGTCAAATAACTTCCGGCTCGCGCATACATTACGCGGCGTCTATAAACGGTAATATCGTATCATCCGTGCAGAACTATTCAACAATCAATTACATGAATGGAATCACTTACGGAGCGTGAATAATGCGGCCGCCAATGTCATATCTGGTCAAATCGCAGTTGATCGGATTTTAAACAGATATTGACTTTATATTGGATGATTTTAACTGGAACAAATCTTGCTGGAAATGCTATTCTTCTACACAAATTTGTAGCTCACTGATTTAATAAAAATACATACAATATAAAATAAAAACACGTACTGAGATGTACAGAGATAAAAGAGCTATATTTAACTTATTTATTGTAAAATATTGAATACCGATATTTAAGCACTTGACGTTTTTTATCGGCGTTATTCTTCAGAGCCATATTTAACATTTTTCACAGTATGCTCTCGTTAAGGAATGTTTGCTTTTCAATGAAACTAAATAAACGTCGATTAAACGAAGCTTAAAATAAATAAAGATTTAAAAAAATAATAGATCTTTTTTCTCATATTTTATTTGCTGAATATCGACAGTAGTCAAATAAAAACAAACAAATCAAAATCAATAAAAAAAATTATTAAATAAAAATGAAACAAAAATTTGTTAATTTAAATATAATATAAAATATTATAAAAAACGAGAAGAAATTGATATTTCTATTGGTACTTCTAGATAAAATTGTTATCCGCAATAGACCAGCAATATATGCATCTGCATGTAATCAATAATTCTTATCGCCTGAGAACAACTTGTTTCGATTTTCCCGGTTATATTATGCTCGACTTTGTATATTTGCATAGTATAGGCCAAGTACATATTCATTTTTATCATTTACTTTTCCCACACCAATACAACGGCCAAATGCAATAGTGCCAAATGCAATTTGCTACAACAGACAGGAATGTAAACTGACACGAGAATAGTTCTGCATTTCTACGATAGCCGGAAGCCAACTGTATTACAATTTATTAATGTTCCTACGAAATTTTACTTCTTCTTTATCATGGTTATGAAATTTTCTTAAGGAGTAGGAGTAGTAAGTTTTAAAAAAGCAAGAAATAGAGTTTCAGAAAATGTAACATTAAAAAGTTTAACCAAGTTTAACAAAGTTTAAGAAATAAAAATATACATTTTGGTTTAGATTTATGTCTGAATTCTTACAACATAATCTTTTCACCATACGCGAGATATAAAATTCTCATATATAACTAATTACTCAACATATGCCAGTATTTAAATATTCCATGAATCCTTACGGTGATAGCGTAATGACGATTGCACCATTTTAATTTACATGAAAATTGATATGGCTACAGAAATGTTTATATCGTGTCACATACGAATCAATTGAACGGTATATTTTTAAATCAATCTGTGCAAACGGTTATTTTTTATTATATTTTTTTATTGTTCGCAACACGATATTGTTCGATTTTATATCTGCAATTTTGTCCTTCTCTATACAAATACAATTACTATTATATTCGAGAAACACACAAAGACATGTTGATAATAAGCATAATTATTTCCACAGTAGGATTATACATATACTTGTAGGCTCTTAAAGCGGCTTAATCCAACTCGGTTCACAAAGCTGAAACTATATTCCATAAGCTTTAGAAAGTTCTCAACTGCCATACGATGTCATTTGCCTTTGCACCTTGAGCTTTAACAGCTCTTTTAGTTACGCTTCCACACGAAAATAAAAAATATAAATTTATTCTAGTCTCCTACATATTAGCAACTACAATTAAAAATTGTTTGCATCCATACGTTACATTACGTTACGCAATTACTTTACGTAACACTCGTAAAAGATAAACGGCGTATGATGTATGCGTAATAAGAACTAACAATCGCAATGATATTTTCCCGAAGACTTCACAAAATTAACTGAAATTAAATATTTTACAACTCAAAGCTATCTTACACGTTGACAAGATATTTCCTTTCCGGAGATGTTTCTATAAGTGAGTCAAAATGGCTCCTAAGGGAGTGGTTATATTACGACAAGTATTACCTACATGATATCCTCAAGGGGACTTTGTGTCGCCTCTGTATTAACTTTCTCTCAACTTGTGCAACGTTCCAGAAATATCAAGGAAAGCATTTCTAGCTGCTTTAATGAACTCTTCAAGTTATAGCCTCTCAAAGATTGCCGCCTCCGAAGATATTGCGCGGTTGGTTGGAAAATACAGTAATTTTATTACGTAACTTTTTTACACCTCAACTCAATTAACTTTCAAAGATACGATTTACTTATGGAAAAATTGCTCTCTTGAAATAAAATATTGAAAATTTAATGTTCCGCAAGTTATGCGGGAAAATGTTTTCTACACTCTTTTAATCGTAATTTGAAAAATCACTCATCTCAAAGATAATTTTTATAATGTAGACATGTAATAGAATAGAATAAAAATTATGATAAGAAAATATAAGAGTATATATAATGTTCGGTTATATTTTATCTCTGGAACATGCATCACAGTTTCATGATAACACCGAGAAACATGTCGCTCACCCGTTTTATCCGAATTAGAGGAGAAAATCGATTTATCGAGTATTGGTAAGCTGGAACATCCAAACCTTAGATTTATGTTGGGACGATGAACGACTTCTAACGAAGGCAAGATAGATCGCCTGTTCTTTCGCGTAGCACAACGAATTAGAACGAAAGCACAGTGCGTGCGTAAACGCGAGCTCGCGTAATCCGCTTTATCCCGTAATCTAATGATACTCAAACGATTTAGAATTATGTTCGTCCTGTTGACAAATATATTTGAATTCGCAATCGCATCCATAAACAAAAAGAAACATCTATGATCACCCTTTTCTATAAATATTTTGAATATGTTTATGTTTGCAAACTGTCAGTTCTCGAATGTCGGAAAATTTAATAAATATTACAATTTTTAAAAATACATCAAAAATTTGTATTTCTGACTTTATAAAAAGAAACATTTAAAGCTAATAATCGTATTGAATTAAAAAGTTTTATTTTTAAAGTACTTTCTTATTAGGTTTTCTTTTTTAATATTATACGTGTGTAATTTACATTTAAGGATATTGAAAAAGTATGAAACTCGAGAATGATGTCGGCAGGTAGACGATTGAAATAAACTTGCAATCGCTGTTCGTTTTAAGTGAGAAGTAATTCAGTGGTATTTATCAACGTGTTGTGTCGCAAAGAGTTGCTCCCGTGCAGTATTCTTCACCGAGCAATTGCCACGTCCGACGAAACATTGAAGAGCAATCTCCGGATGGGATACGTCACGGTGTAATCTTGCACGTGTGGTTTCGGCCGGCGGCGTCTGCTTGCAAATTACAGCGGTACCCCGAAGTGTCCGAGTTTGTTGGTCCGAACTCGCGCGTGTACGTGTCCGCGCGGCGCGGCGCTGGCGTGTGCGACGTGCATCGGGCTCTTTTCGCGTCTCCGTCCCTGCTTGTGGCGATGTTGGTCCCACCTCGCAATTTCCTACACACAACTTCCACAGTTCGTTCCAACTTCCGGGACACTTATAATTGGTTTCCTGATACCGCGGTGGTGCCGAGAGAATGAGGGAGCACGAGATGTGCAGATTACGGGCAGGAAGAGAGACAAATTGTACGCGCTGGCACCGCGCCGCGCCGCGCCGCGCCGCGTGCCTGCGGGTAATACGAGTCCGACTAGCGAAATAGTGGATGTGTTCTAAACCCTGGCTAACGTAAAGCGTCTGTAAGCTTGAAGAACTGTACATTGTGAAAATAGAGCTTCTACGATACAATGTACTGGCTATATAAATGGAGGAAATTTGCAGCCTCGCTTTATCAAGCCTCCGTTCTGTCTAACGTAATTGATTGGTCTGGATACTTTCTTGCATTTCTCTCTCTCTCTCTCTCTCTCGCTAAATTGAATTTTACTTTCAAAATTTAAATAATTTGCACACGCAATTAATAAAATTGAGATTAATCAAAGGTTATCTGATTTCATTGCCTTGAATTTTTAATATAACAATGATGAATATCTGCATTGGATATTTGATTTCTGGAATCATAATCTGGATTTTACATGAAATGCATTGTAGAAGACGTCAGCATTTTCAGAAAGGAGCAAAGGTATAGACAAATCTGAAATTCAAGAAATTCAAAGATCCGACGTTGTCGATCTTCGAGTAATATGTTGTAACATTTTGTAGTGTAAATTTTACTATGGCTTATTTAAATTTTTATGATAAAAATTTAATACTTTATATATAATACTGATTTTAAAAAATATTTTATTAGCAATGGGTAATAATATATTGCAAAAGTTTATAAAATATGATTTGTTATAATTAGCCGGTAATATGAGTAATACACGAATTTTTTAAAATATAGTTCAGGTTTAATTAACATTCAGCTCTCAGTTATTACAATATTCGCGATGTATAATTATTACGCAGTTTTAATTAAAATTACTTGAAAAATTTAATAACAATTTAATGTCAATTGAAAATACAAATAGTTTATTATATGTTTATAATATATATAATATTACATAATATTCAATTATCTATAACGCATTTTGAAATTATTACAATGAGATTCAGATATACTTTACGGCGAAATAACGCAAAAGAGAAAGAGGATAAAAACGATGGAACGTACTTTATAGAAAGAGTTAAAAGTGGGAGATGCAGAGAGAAAGAGAAAGCGAAAGAGAACTTGATTTCCTATTAGTCTCCTCCATAAAACAATATCGTCATTTGTTTTCAATAGCTTCTCACTCTATAAACGCCGTCGACATACAGGCTCCACGCCCAACGTGTGTAAACCCGGTTTAACGGCGCCCGTAAATTCAGGGAAGTATATATCAGTGCTGTGTGTTACGCGAGCAATCGAAACAGCATACCGCAGATTATCGTAGATGCATAAACCATCAAGTGAAATCACAATCGGGACTTGGTGGCCATCTTGAATAGAGGTGTCGGATTAATCGTCCGAGAAAGGCTACGATTGAATTCGACCTCGCTCCTCTCTCACTCCGAAGTTGCGCTCGCTAAGCCGCTGTAAAACGTAAATTGAATGTCGCGCGATTGTCCTCTTCTCAAGTTTCTTCGAATTCCGCGTTGGTCTCCTTGCGGTCTTTGCATAGTCGCGCAGTTAAATCTCTCCGTTTGCCGCAAGAGGACGGAATGTTCCGTCCATTCCTTTGAGAGGAGACGACATTTAATCATTTCTCCGTTCCCAAGATAGATTGGTAAATCAATAACGTCGCAATGTCAATACATTGTTAGCAACGTTTGATGGATTCACAACGCGAAAGCGAGGCGGCGAGAGGCACTCCGGAGTAAAAATTTGCGCGTCGTCTTGTGTTTGCGTACACGGAGTTTCCTCGGAAGTGAAGGAGACTCGTAAAGTACCGTAAAAATCTGAAAGTTAAAGGTAAAATATGCGCGCAAGGAAAAACGCAAGTAATTCGTATCTTTGAAAATTCCACCAATCTCCATTTGACGCAACTCGAAGCAATTTAAGTAAAATCTCGACTAATACTGTTTAAAGAAAAAGCATCTGACAATTCATTAGCCGTTCTCCTATATACGTATCTTAATATCTTATTTCTGAACATTATGTATGATAAAAGGAAAGAATCTCGATTTTTTTTTTTTCACGACAATCTCGGAAATATCCCGCGTGTTTTGCAAGACATCTCGCCGTAATTCCGGACATAAATTACGCGTTAATAGCCGCCACCACCGCCGCTGCTGTTAGACGTTGATAAGACAAAATAAGATTTCCATTCTCATCTCGGCGTCTCGCGCCTTGTTTTGTCGCCCGTTTATATCCCGGCATCTATCTTTTCTGAGCCCGGTCGACGTTTCCCATCAGTGCTACTTCCGGAGGAAGCCCGTGGAAGTACCTCGTCGACAACGAAAACGACATGCACGTCACGATGCAGTTAATCGACCACATCCTGCGATTGTCGGCAAGACAATTTTCGCCTCCACCTCGGCTGCGAGCGGAGCGGTGACGGCGCGATGAAACCACAATGGCGCCTCGTTTGTAGCAGCGGAAGGTTGTATGTAATAAGACTGTGGCACTCGTCTCGACGCCGGTCGATAGGCGACGAAAGCCGTATAACGGCCAGCCCGTTGTATCTAGGGCAAACGACTTTATACAAAATTCATCATTGCAAAAATGCTGAATGTAATTCTGACAATAGTTTAAATAACATTTCAAGCTCCAATTCTATTGTTGACACTTGGTAATTGGAACAATCAATATTCGCGACTAACAATAAGAGAGAAAGAAAGAAAAAGAGATGTGTGTTATATATGTCAATATACGTGACATCCCTTTCCATTTCCAAGTTAGAAAATCATATTAACTGTCCTAGTTTCAAGATATCTGTAAGGATATCCTGTGTGTTTCTAAAAGATTTGGCCAAACTTCTGCTAACTCTAAAGATAAAATAAATTCGTATAGACGTAGATGTGCAAAGATTTTCTATCTAAGTTATAGCTCTTATTTCTTTGATATATTACGTGTAAGAAAAAGTTACAAATTTTGTATGTTACGTACAATGAAAGAATTGCATTTAAAATAATAATATATTTATATGAATATATATGATGTATTTTCGCTTACAATGCTTTTCGAGAAAAGCCACTTGCTATATGTACTTCTTCTGATACATAAACACAAAGTTTTAGAAGGCTACTCGACTAGTATTTCTGGAGCAAAATCTATATGAATTTTTTTTTTAAAGTCGATAAAATAAGTTGCCGAAGTTTCTCCAGACTTTGCAAGAATTAACTCATATTAACGGAGTAATGATACATCATGAATAATTTACATTTGTAAGTTTATATTACGATTTAACTTTTATCTGTTACCGTATTCTCAATTGTTTTATTAATTATTGAAGCGTGTTAAAAAAGTTAATTAAAGAGAATGTAAGTAACGTACATTATCTCTAACTGTCTTCTCTTTATATTGAAATTGTATTAATAGCTGTAGTAAGACAACATTATAAGCGATTCGATAACAGAATAGTGGTCGATATAAACGCTATGAGGTTGCATTGGATTCGAGCATGAACCACTGGACTTTGCTGACGCACTTAATTAGGCGTTGATTAACGGATGTCCGTGGTGCCAAGGGGTGGCACAGCCGGCAGGTGTATAGATGCAATTGGTGGGTCCAGCAGCGGGAGAGATCGCAGAGATTGCTTGATCGGATTAGTATGTTCGCTAAACCGACTAGCCGCTACTCCCCCCTGTCCCCTTCGTCCTACCTTAGTATCGATCTATGAACGATTAATTTCCGTTTAGATGATGGTCTCAGGTGTACAAGTACTCGTTATGGATACCAAACACTCGCTACCTACTGTTATCCCCTATCAACGGACAAGTATCGTTTACTCGGCATTGTAAACTCTCTGTGACGTACAGCATCTTGTTTGAGTTACAGCTGCAATAAGAGAGATCATTTCTAAATGACGAATTGAGAAACTTTATGTAAAATCGTATTTTACTTTACAATTTAACGTTCAAGATCCAACGAACGATTTTACAAAATATAGGAAAAGTTTTAATATTTTTAACGGAATATTAAAACGAGAATATTCGGCATTGCAATAAAACAATTCAGAAACAACGAGGATAACAGCCGCTTGACGCTGCTGGCTTCAAAAGATTAAAGCGCAATCTCTCAGGAAAATATTGTTCAAACGTGCCCATATACGAAATTTCATAAAGTCCTTCCCATCCTTCTCTCCCGCCCCCCTTCTCTGTTATATTGATTTTTTTTTAGTAAAACTATATATAGCTGCAAAATAACGTCTTACTTGTACTTGACTGATCAAAAGGCCGATCGACAGTATAATCTAAAAAAAGCGTGTAACCCGGAAGCTAAAGAAAAATATGCAAGGAACAATAAATAAGTATTAAAAAGAATAATAGAATTGCTGAAACGCCGATCAAAAGTGGATCGTATGTGGATTAGAGAATGCTTTTTCTAAAGCACATAAAGACTTTGTTTGAACAAGTGGAATATGTATTTCTACATATCGGAAATATTTAATTCTGATAGATATGCATTTCAATATGTATGCATAAAATGGCCATATAAAATGCAAAAAGCTGCATGAAAGTTCGCGATGAAACGCGAGACGATATTATAATTATATACTCGTACAATAAAAACGAAGTTTTTTTGCAAGCTCAAAAAACTGTGATTTGTATAAAAACATAAAATTACGTTTGCCAAAACTTGGTAACGGCACAAACGAAACCGTCAGCTGAAGAATTGGTTGAGCGATAGAGAATTAAAAATAAAAATTGGTGAAACTGCGAGCCCTTTTTTTTACCGCGAGCCCCGCGACCGCTGCATTCGCAGATTGATATAGATTCTATTCGCTTGTGGATAGAAACGTATTTCAATCATGTGCGTGCATCATTGGAGATCTTGTACAATTCGACACTAAAACAGAAATCAGTTTTATGTAACCTGACGAATTGTATTTTTTTTTTGCATTGTGCACTGCGTTACTAAATCCCGATGCTAACCATAACGTGTTAACGTTGCAGTTAAGTTTAAGCGAACTTGTTCTTCCAGCGCATTATCGCAATAATCGGGCGCTTAAGTAGTTTCCATTGTTAGAGGCAACTAGCGCGGTGCTCGATCGGGACTATAGGATATTTGCATTTACGAAGTACCTCACTTAGGTGCAAGTTTGCATCTCTAGTTTGTACTTGACCTGAATCGCTTACAGGCAAATAGCTGTGATTTCGTGGAAACGCAAATCGATGCATTACTAAATGTAAACTTCATACAAGATATCTAGATTTATATACTTCTGTTATCTATATCTATATCGTAATTTAATTTTCACACAATTACGTATTTTTTTATCAATATCTTATTTTATTTGAAAAAACTAAATCTTAAGTTTTTTAATAATAGTTTTATAATATAATATTATAATATCAATTTAATGACATTATTATTAATAGTTTTAAATTTTATTATTATTAATAATAGTTTAATTATTAATAGTTTTAAATATTAACAGTTTTAAATATTACTCTTATCAATTTATATTTATAGAGATTTATGTAAATAAACGGGACAATGTGTGTGTGTGTTACATGCGTTAATAATTACAATTTTTTTATCAATGTTATAATAGCTTAATTATTGATGAAAGCTATTAAAAAATCGCTCTTAATAACTTTCATCAATAATTTTGAATAATCTTTCATTATTGAATAACCTCTTACATATAATAATAATAATAATAATAATAATATTAATTTATTACAAGAGCAAATGGAGAGGCATCAACATAAAAGTTGTTACAACGCCTTCCGCAATACAAGCGATTGTACAATGCAAGAAAATACAAGTGAAGGTATAAATAAATTCGACTTGCGAGTATCAGATCGATAAACGGAAATAATATAGTACTTATAATTAATATATGTTAAGATAATGGTCTTGAAAAGGATCGGAAATCGGTTTGATACGAAAGATCAATATAGAAACGAGAGATTGATGTAGTATAGAATTCGTCGTATTACGAGCTGTTGCAGTCATCTAAATGTAAGAGAGAACGAAATAAGCGGCTAAATGTACATGAAACTACAGCGCAAGTAAGCGATTCAGTGTGTCACTTGGGTGAGGAATTCTTGAGAGGTGATAAAATTGGTAACGGAAGAACGAAAGGAATGCAAAGAAGAGAAA
>VBVQ01002090.1:0-27702 GCA_011636635.1 Tetramorium simillimum | reverse complement strand
ATTAACATGTATTGTAGCATCCTCATATTTTTAATTTCCAAATATTTATTATTATAAATTATATAATTATAAATATTTATTAAATTTATAAATATAAAATTATATTATAAATATTTGTTATACGCGATAAAGAATCCACAACATTTAGCGAAACATTATTTTAAAATAACCGCAATTTAATGGTTTTCTCTGTTATTTCATCTTTATTATATAGTAATTCCGCGTGGGAATGATTTGCTTCCGATTCTATCAGGTTTTGTATTTTATTCAGGCTTTGTACTTTATTTTCACAGAGATATAAAGCAGAGAGATGCACAGAATGTATTCAAAATATGTTATTGTAACATTTAGTAGTGTAGGGGTAAAAGTGCAAAGATGCAATACAACGTAGGTTGTAACATTTCACATGTGACACATTAGACAGTCTATTCGCGGAGAGCGACTTTCTAAGCAAAGTTTGCACTTACTATTAGATAATATTGTTTTGTCAAATTGTATCTCCAACAGCGCGATAAATGTACAAATTGTTTCGTTATCAGTATTCTCTCCAGCTACGAATTTTTCAATTAGTTTAAAATCACTCGCCTCTTGAAACGAAAATTATAAAAAGTGGAAATTACTCTTGTATAATTTTCAAAATTTCATTATAAATTTAATAGATTTAAAATTGATTTTCAAATTAACTAGAGAGAATCAGAATTTTTTTCTTCCGTCGTGTCGGAAAATCTCTTTGAAGTCTGATTTATCCCAATTATTTAATTTTTGAATATTTGGATAAAAAAATAAGTCGATATCTAATAGGCTAAAAATATTTTTAACTTATAATCTACTATCTGAAAAGAGGTTTCACAAGAAATATATTTGGTAGCTTAAAATATTTTTTATAAAAGTAATTGATGATAATTAATATATGTGTGTATGTAAATCATGATAAGAAGAATGAATTGTTAGAAGATAAATTATAACTATATTGATATCGTAAATATTTCAGAATGCTAGTAAGTGTCGAAGTAAAACTTTCGCAGATTTTAATTAAAGGATGCTGATTTCTGGGGCATTTCGACGTCTTCATTCGCGCGGGCACTTGTTACGTATGAGGGTGCGGGGGTAAAATTTACAGCAGCTTGCTTAAGCTCGTTTCGCACCAAAAGAAGTTTATCTCGTTTGCGCTGGGTGCTGTGCATCGTCCTATTTTTCCGCGTCAGATTTTATGAAACCGCCGCTCCACGAAAGAAAGTTGGCGAATCTGAAGAACATTCAGAAACTTTCGAGCTTTATTAGACCTGGGGTAGCATTCGTATTGTTATTAAAGCGAACTTTTGATGGTCATATAATTAATTAAAATGTTTTTGCGGTAGATACTTTTTGACTTTTCAGTGAAGAACGACAAAAGTGTCTGCTATACGGATATAAATAATTTTATTTGTAAAATATGCCGTTATTATTTGTAAATGTTATTTAGCAGATAGGTATCTTTTCTATTTGCAATTTTGTAATATTGCAAAAATCCGAGTATTTAGTACGAGAAGTTGCTACGGCAGTCATATATTTCTTCTTTGAATCACTTATTTTTCAATACAATGTAATGCTCATAATGGCTCACAATGATCTTTAAAATGTCGTTACGGCTTTTTTCAAATCGATTTGCCGCTTTGCATAAAATATATCATATTACTAGTCACGCTCTCATCGTCACTCTCGCTGGAAACAGAAGCTCTTACAAAATCGCGGCTGAATCTCATCAGAGTGCTTTTTTCCGTCACTTACGAGAAAACGTCCGATGCATTGACATGAAAGTAAAGGCGAGGAAATATTCGCTAAGAGAACAGTCGTGTCGTCCGTACAAAGTTTGTTTCGTGAGGCTATTCTATCACCGTTAAGTTGATTTTCGGCGATGAACAGGTTCCCCGAAAGAAAGATTTCAATAATTCAAGAGTCTTAGATGGAAAAGTTTTTGTTATATCTTTAAAATTTAGAAAAATACTTAAATAAAAGATCGTTACGGTACTTTGCTCACAAAAATTGCATATGTACGTGATCTAATAATAATATTAAAATAAATTACTAATAAAAAAATTTTACATTTAAAATATAAGTAATAAATATTTTTAATTAAATTTAAACTGTACGTTTTTAAAATAAATTTAAGTAACAGATAAATATTGACAAAATTACAAACAATTAGAAATTTTCTGAGAATAAGTTAAATATTGGCGTGACTATTTAGTGTGGAATCTTAATTCGATTATGCCCAGATTTATTGAGTTATGTAGCTTGGGTATATAAACATTGTTAAAAACTTGGAAATCTTGCAAAAAACTTGATTATATATCGAAACGTCCGATATAGAAAAACATTCTCGTGTTCCTTAAATAAAAACAAGTCAAACACGTGGAGTAGAAGAAATATTTTCTTGTTCATGGAATTGGAAGAACAGCAAAAAGAAGGAATGTATTTCGGAATAGAATAAATCGATTATTTATAAATTTAAGAGCAAAAGCGGACGGATATTTGTTAACATGAATCGAACAACTAAATGTGGAAATAATATGCTTGCTAAAAAGAATATTAATGATCATTAATTTATTTTATCTAGATTATAGTTGTATCATATAATGATCGTCGACAAAGGGTGAAATATTCACCGCCAAATATGCAATGCATCATATATAAGCTACGTGCAATATATCAAAATTATTTTCCAATATTGTATCTCTTCATATACATTTTAGTATGTATAAAATCAACCATTCCATATAATTTTTTCTATTATTCATATTCAAAAAGTTATTTAAAAATTTTTTTTGTAGTAATAAATTTATCATAATCTTACTAATTCATAACTTTAAATGTATGATTTAAAAAAAGCGTACGATTGTTGATACGCTTTGTGCGGAACGAAACTCATTTCTTGTAAATAATTAAAATGTACTAGTTTTTGTAGCAATGTTATACGTTCGTAATTCGTACAGCAACGGCAACGAAATCGGGAAAACGGCCGAACCGATAAGCGCGGAAAGAAAAAACAAGTAAAATGATGGCAACGACGCGGCATTCGATAAGCAACAAGCGATGTTTCAATCAGGAAGACGTTTGATTGAACGGGAACGTATTGAACACATAGACGCATAGACACATTATTGTTTCCTTTTTTTTTATAGCTACCATTCAGCTAGCCATTTCATTCGTTAGCCAGTTATGGATTATATAGTCAATTGATGGACTATTCTGCCTTCATCGAAATATTCTCGGCCAGGATGTTAATAACTAATGATGAAAATTAAATGTGGTCATCGATTGGACAATAAAATTTAACATATCCGATTTGTGAATTTCTCATCGCAGAAGGCGAATGGCAAGCGTTATTGTTCTCTATACGATACGATACTCGTTAGTCGCAACATGTGTGCCTCATTATTGCCGTTATGAAGATAATAGGAGCCGTTCTAATGTGCAAATAGCTGTTTGCATGCATATTTCATTACGGTATTGCGAAGCCAGGTGACTCTCGGGGAAAACCATTATTCATTCGTCTTTTGTTTCGTGGCATTATGTAAACAAGCGGAGACAAATATATTCAGAAAATTATTGAAAAATGCTTTGAGTTACACAGAAAAGCTTGAAAAATTGAATAGAAAATAGGAAAAAATAAATGAGTTATTAGTAGCTCTTGTGAATGCCTTTTCTACTGTTACATAAAAACTTTTATTTTTAAAACTATTAAGTAAAAATACAATACATTTTTATTTGTGAATTTAAATCATTGCTATAAACAAAAGTGTTTACGATGTAGCAAAAAATATGCAGAAATACAACATATATGTCTATCTACAATATATATAAATATTTCATTATATTCATTAATAGTGTAACAACTATGTGTTTTCTTCTATACTTATGTATAATTAATATATATATGGAAGAAAAATAGATATATATAATTAAAAGTTTAGAAATAATACATATACATATGAACCGACTTATAAACAAAGCTATTCTATGCACATGTTTAGTAAACATTTCAAACTAACGAACGTGTAATACTTTTTTAAAATGAAATATATGAATAGACAGATGAGAAAATAATTCTCATGACTGTTTATTCCAGCAGAGTTTTCAGAAAATTAATTTAGCAAATTGACATACGCTTATTCTTTTAATAAACAGAAAGCCGAGAATCTCGGCATTTCATTATCTTGGCAGTTCAAAGTTTCTTTTGACGAAAATTGCGAAGAAAAAATTGAAAAGGCGCGCGTGCGCGCGCGTGCGGCTTTGGCTACAGGGGTCCAATTGGCTGCAGTTTGATACAGGGGATGAGGAACGAGGAGAATAGGGTAGGAGGAAGTATGTGAAGGTGTAATATGTGGGGCGGTCGATAGGATAGCGTCTATATGTGCCGTTGATATCAGAGGGTTTCCCATGCGCTACTGCACGCTTAAGCATAACACGCGACCACACATACGGAGTTAAAAAGAAAAACGTACGAGAAAGAAAGGGAAAAAGGCGAAATGTGCGAGAGGCGCGTTAACGGTGCGGATAGTGTACGATTTGCGCGATCGAGGCGCTTGCAAAAACCCAAATCATGCAAATTGCCGGAAAAACGAGCTTCCGCAGAGACGATATCAAGCCGCGAACTTCGCTCCGCGCGATTTTGTTTTTTTTTTTCCTCCACGAGTCCGTCTCGGAAAGTTTTCGTGTACGAAAAAGATTGCACTTTGAAAAAAGTTAAAGTCTTGGGGATTTGAGTCTCGCGGATACGGGAAACTGACCTACGCGTTCCTCCTCGCAACACTTAATGTGAAAAACAAAGATTTCGGACATGTCTGCGAAAAGTTTTATACGAAGACTTTTCTGTAAAGGAAAACGTATAAGTGTGTCAAGTGCTTCGTTCTTTCTCTCTTAGTCTATTTACTTGCTCATGGGAGTAAAAAATAATAAAAAATTGACAAAATAAAGAAATTATTGATAAAGCTGAAAGAAGAAAAGAGATCTTTTATACAGTCATGAATATTTGTTCAGAATTAAAGTAATAGTAGTTTTATATATTTTGCAATACATTAAATATCTTGTCGTGATGATAGAGAACTGTTATAAAAAAATCCAAGATATAATGGTACTCCGATTTCCGTATAATAATTGTTATAAACTTTTAAACCTTGTCATACGATGCTTTTTAATACCGATCTTAAATGACTGGATAGTAGAGTAAGAAGACTTCCGAAAGAATTATTAGACGGCGAAAAGTGCTCTTCGACAGTTTATGCGTGCACACGTAAAATGTGAGAGTACTTGGCATATAGATCGATGTGCACACGTATAAGTAAATATGTATATCCGTCGAGATCCATATGCAAATATACACGGGCGCAAACTCGCACAAGTGTGACAAATAAATACGACGTGCGCAATAGTACAATATGTACACGTGCACACGGCTTTTCGTTATAGCTTTTCGGCTATGAACGGCGTTATCAACGTTATTACTCCGGACTCTCCCGTCGCGTCGTTATCAACGGTCAAACTCCATTAAGCCATCCGCTCGTTCTCCCGATATCTGCCGTATACATTCGGGGAAATATGCGTGTAACGGTGCCACAACGGGGAGTAATGTTTCCCGCATTTCCGCTTCATTTAGTATGAAGCCACGGCGATTGATGAAATGATACTGTCGATTTATACCTTCGAGGCTCAATTTGTCCAAGTCTTTTATTCGCAGAGTGCTTGTAATTATGACTGCGCTAAATCGGAATTAAATCATTTTTGGATCATGAAATCAACTTCAATTTCGATGTGTCAGAAATTAATAGGGTTGATATGTGGCGGATGTGATGATTTACATATACCGCATATAACGCACGTAGCCGATGATCGTGCTTAATGAATATGTCTAAACGCTGTCGCTTGTATGCTCGCTCTCGACCATTAGCGTAACTTCTTTTAAAACATGAGAAATATACAGACTTCACGTGGAGCCGAAAGGTCAAGGTTTAACGGCACAAAGAAATCTCTCGAGAAGCTTTAGCCATTCGAAGATGAGTCCATGTGACGACACGGAGCTCTCTCCGTGAGAAACGATACCGATTTTTCATTATTTTCAGAAACTTGTCGGTTGAGATCACTCGATTAACGAAGACAAACGATGCAACCGATTCGGGATAAAGCATCTCGACGTTTTTCTTCCACTCCGTATGTACACCGGAAACTCCAACCGCGCGGGCGGTGATGCCGAAAATTTTTCTGTTCTCGCTTCCCTCCGCTTTCCTTTTGTTCTTTTTCACTATATATATATATATATATATATATACAATCTCTTATGTATTTCCGAAACATTTCCGAATCCTCGATGTAAATATCGAAGGTAACTTCTTTGACGAACCAAATATTTTCTCTTAGAGTTCAGCGAGAAAGTAATAATTTGTTGCAATTTCTTAATATATTTTACAATATATGAGGTACAAATTATCTAAATAGCTTGATTAATAACTTTGTAAAATAATCGCTATATGTTCCAAATTGAAATGTTTTAAGGCTATCGATCCCCTTTCTATATTTTACGGAGCTGTTATTTTGTTAATTGTAGATTATAGCACATTAATTTGTGCGACACGCAATTCTTTCACCCTCCACTTTGACATTTTTGTTTGAAGCTTAGTGCTAGTTAAAAAAATCACCTTATACTTACAAGATCGATCCCTTTGCATAATCCGCATTAATGTATCGTATTCAATCAATACTTGACCCGTCGGTTTATATAATGGATCGAATTTGTTGCTTCTAAGGCACTTGTCTGCGGATGCTCATTGAAATGCGTCTGGTGTTGCGTGGCGCTTAGACACCTTAATTAAGCACGGATCGAGCTTTCTGCTTTGCTTCGACGATGCTGCGTGAAGATTAATTAAACGGCAGTGGACTGCTCCCTTAATGCTTTAATACGGGAGTTGTTTATTATCTATACGTCTCTGTTTTGTTACGTACAATCGGCTTATGAACTTTGCAATAAAATATTAATTTCGCACTGTAGGAAGATTATAGGAGGGCATATTTTTATTAATGGAAGTCTTATATAAAATTTATATGATACGGAATAACCGTTGCAAATATGCTCAGGTTATTTTGTATCGCATCATAGATTGAATCGCATCTTCTTATTCACGAGAAAATTGATTGTAATGAACCAAGGTATTTCCTAAAGTAGCAAAGGTTGTATTTTATCGTGAAATCGCCCCCGCCCACATTGGCTGTCTAAATAAATTGCATGCGAAAAACTTGCTCAGCCGCGCATATAAGCGACTATTTAGTGGAGCTCATTTTTCTTCAGCGCGCGCTTGGGAAAGATTGGAACGTCGCTTATGAGAACCACAATTTTACAAGCAGGTGCCCAGGGATATGCACCATACATACTCGATGGGACAGACTCGATTATAGCTGCCAATAATCTATTATTTCGCAAGGGCCGGTCATTTAGACGACGGCGAAATAAGGATCTTCCTTGGTGAAACTAGTTCCTAATTGTTGTCTGAATTCTCACAGAAACATCGTAAATTATTAACTTAATTTGCCCGTTACGTGCCAACTTACGCATGTAGTCACAAACAAATTTGTTCTTTCCCTACGGTACTGTGGCAACGGCGGTGAATACGCTGGTAATGGGTGATATTTTGGTGTAGTTATAACTCCGCACGCGCCGTAAAACATGCGGCAAACTTTCGCGGCGGGCCAACAAGCATTATGCGGCATAATTAACGTATCGGTGGAGGCGGGAAGTGCGAGAGAGAAGAGAGCGGAAGAGAGAAAGAGAGAAAGAGAGAGCGAGCTAATATCCCGGACCATAATCTGGCGTCGAAAATGTTTCGTGACGTAAACCTGGCGGAAAATTAGTTATGGAAGGAAAAGTTTAATTTCCTGCACGGCGTGAACCGTTTGTCGGGAAAATAAGTGAATAACTCCTGGCCGTGCATTAAAACACGCGGTAAATATAGTGGGCTTCCGTTTCTTACGGAAATTACAAACCGGATTTTCTCCATCGACATTGAAAAATACAAAAATCGAAACTTTTTCCGCGGATTTTTCGCGTCAAACAAATCTGTCGGTTTTGTTTCGCGCGAACGTATCCACGCCGGTTTCGATGTACACAGAGACCGTACACGTGGTTTGCGTGTTCGGAAATTGAGAATTTTCCGCAGAGATTTCCGACTATTCCGATAAAAAATGTGATTTTTAATTGCTGCGATCTGTCACGGCGCTTATTGCGTGTCATGTCCCCATTTTACGAACGAGGAGACAGTAATTAAAAAAGCTATGTATTCTCTGTAAACTAATTTATGAATTTGTCATTTTATTAATATGGAATAGTGTTATTAATTTTTGGTGCACAGACCTTGATCCTAGACCGTATTATGATTTTTTATCTACATTTTTTTTAATTTAAAAAAATCTCAAAATATTATACATATGTATTTATATTACACACAAGCATGTTAATATAACTTGAATATAATTTAATGTATTAATACATTAATTTCAAAAAAATCACTCGTCTCTTTTACGTTCTAATGCATTTAGAAATTTATCTTTTAGAGTAAACTTTACCTTACATTCGTAACATTATATAGATACTAATTATAAATTAGAATTATTTTTGAGACGATCACGAACTTAAATGTCTCTTGGAGTAATTCATAAGCAAGTGTAAGAAAGGTTGGAATAAAATACTAATTGCTATATAACTGTACTTGCGACTAGGTAATAAAGTTCACCCGTAAAGAATGATTTACTATAGCGCTTAAAAAATGATGGCTCCCGCTCTGTGACGTCCGCGTTAAACGCCGGTAGATAAACGATCGCAGGTCCTTTATTCCCGGTTTGCGGGACCACGCCCAGGTCGGGAAGTCCTCAGATCGATGTCACGTGTGTACGACCCACGCGAGCGTTGGCCAAGCGTGTCCAACTCTTGCCATTCAGCCGAATTGCGAAACTGCAAAGTCACATATGCATCTATCGCCCGAACGACAGGAACGTCCTCGAGATTTTCGAGATAGGAGAAACGGAGAACGTCCCACGTTTCAACAATCGTCTTCCCGCTCCTCGCGGCAAACAAAAATGCTAAGACGTGCGATGCAATTTTTTCCCCCGCATTTCCTCCAAGTGTGTAATCAAAATTGGAGTAAACGCGCAGTCCGCGAGGAGATATCTCGGAATTGACGCGCCGTAAAGACGTTCACGGCAAACTTATCGCGGCAATCGTGAGGAAAGAAAGTTTCGCCGGGCGTGAGATTCTCGAGCATCTCATGACGGGGAGGAAACGTCTCGCGTCTTTCTAATAATCATCTCGAGCGAGGATTGATAATCTGATTATTTGATCAGGACAATGTACAGAGATGTTCGTCAGCTTAATTCCCCGACGAGGCAACCGTGTGGATACGTCATGTGTTGCTAATCCCGACGTAGTGACGTTAGCACCGTCTATTAAATGGGTTTTGTGCGTGTCAATTGGACCGCAGCACGGCTATTCGCGCGCTCGCGTTCAGGGAAGCACGATGCGCCGGTCTTATTGTGTGCCGTTTTCTCAGCTGTCTTCGCGGCAGACCCGGGGCGAGCCCCGGGCGAGAGAGAAACGCGCCGCGCGTCGTGCGTAAAAACGAAAGCAAGAATGACTGGCGTACAGCTCTAAACGCCTGCCTGGCGCCCGTCTGCCTCGGCGCACTTTTTCTCCGTCCCCCCACGAGAGATCCCCGCATCGTAGATATTACCCCGGTCATTCGTATTAATCACAATTGATTAATCGACGGGGTAATCTCCGAGAGTTACCCCGACAAGTTACACGTGATCCTTGCCACGAGAAAAAAATGAAAGTCATTATTACACGCGTGTGCTACGGACAGCGGGGAAATTGAAGATGCAGGAATCGTGGCGCTTTCATTAATAAAGGTAATCCGGAATCATCAGCTCTATGCACGCGGAGTCGCATTTAATGTCGTTCCAATTAAGATTGCCTTTGCTAGATTTAACTGCGTTTAAAGAGCCCGGGAATTGAAAGCCGTGGGCGCGTTTTCCCCTACACGTTCAAGCGGCATGCCTGCACATACGGAATGACCCAGATTTACCATGTGTTCCTTCGGCCATAAATTTTTTGATGAATTTCAAATCGATTTCTCGTCACTGGAGATTTAATGGGCGATTATGACCTGTACGATCTTGACAGTTAAACTCGGAATTGGACATCCGCTGACGCATAGTTCGTTTTTAAAAACTATGTGATAGTCCTCGCAATTATTGTTTAATCGTTTGTGCGTGATCGATTCAGCATTAACTGAAACTTTCACGAGATTTTCGCCGGAGGCGAAATCGCATACGAAATACATGAAAGTTTTTGTTGCATTTTGTATATTTTGAACTCTATGAAAAAATAAATATACATATTTTTTATACGTACCCTACCGCGTCGTTGGAAAAATAATGAAAATTGATGGCGAGCGTGCTATCGCGTGCTCGGAGGATCAGTTATGTCGGTCGCGTAATAAATTCTGTCGCTTTCATTTCGGTAACTGAGTGATTTTACACGCGTCGCAATTTCTGGTTTGAGAAATGTGCGACGGCAATCAAGCTGGGATATATTACGCGTTTTCCTTTCCCGCTAATTTACGAATCGATTGACGAACTGGGAACACTGAAAAAGAAGCGGGCGCGTAGCCACACTTAATTTATATGTCCGCGACGAAGCCGAATGAATGATTGATGTCTCGGTTATTTATTAAATGGAATTGCTCGCGGAACGATGAAAGCGCGCCTTATTCACGACTACCGGCGTAAAATCGGAAGTGACTCGTGTTTCGGGGCGAAAATCAACGCATCGCAAACACAACGAGAGAATGTGAGCAATAAGTGAGAGCATAAGGTACTTACAGCGCAGAGTGTAATAATGATCGACGTCTTGTTTGTCTTTACGTAAACAACCTATTTTCTACTGTGACAAACGTAATTAAACTTTTCAGCCGTCTCAGCGTGTACATTCCAACTTCGAGTTAGTGCTCGTCGTTTAGGGTAATTCGAATTTGTTTGCCGTGCAATAATTAGAGGAGAAGCTAGAACTGGGAAAGATGGCAAGCAACGAATTAACTTTCTGTAAGTTAGCAAATCATTGGGATAGCAAAGAGAGAAATGCCTTTGTTTCGTATTCCGTTGTCGTTAACAACGGCACACATTACAATGTAGGGGAATGATATTTGGAAAATGAAAGATATATCGCATGATTCATAAATGCTGAGTAACTTTCGTTTGAGCCTTCCTTTCGCTGCGAATTATTAAATAAGATTTAAAGTAGGTTGCAATAAAATAATAATATTATATTCTTCGTGGAAGATAATAAGGGCTAATCTTTGAAGTTCCTCTCCTCTTCGTTAAATGAAGATTGAGGAAGGACTTACACCGACATGCGCGCTGCTTTCACTCGGGGGTTGTTTTAAAGGATTTGCCGTATCTTTATTTATCCAATTTCGCTTGTATCAAACAGCAGTCTTCCGGCAAAATAACAATAAATACTTCTGACTTAATGCGCATCCGAAGATTGCGATTTAAACGTGGCATACGGTTAGATTGAGATTACATTAATGCCTGCCGGATTATTTTAATGGATTATGTAACTCGAGCAAAGTTTAGCTTTTATGTTCTTTTCAGAGCGATTAAAATCTTTACGGACATTTATATCCTTCTTTTCTTAAATACATATTGTATTCAATCTTTCTTCCTTGATAACTTTTACGATTGTTTTCGTGTCTCGAAATATTATTTTTTATTATAAAATGCATCCCTCATTTATCTTAGTGTACAACGAATATAAATCCTTCTCCATTCAATGATATTTATTCCACGCGTAACTGTTTTTTTCTCTCGCCAATGACCAGTGGCGAGACCGGCACGTAAACCTGTAGTTTACATCCCGCATCGCTGCCCGTGTCGCAATATAAATTTTATCCCGTACCTCCCACATGCTCTGCCGCTATCGCTTGAAGAATTCATAGGAGGACAAAAAGCCGTCCCCGTTGTTCGCGGCGGAAAAGGGACGGAAGGGAAATAATCGAATTTAATATGTCGCAAGATATTAAGCTCGTCCCTCGCGTTTATCTCTCGAAGAATTCTTTTATAATTGTAGTTTTATCAGCTCATCGTGTCGCCCTCGTTATGCCGTCGCATTATACAAATAGCTAATTAAAGTCGTTGAACTTTGTTTCTTTGCGGGAGAAACTTGTAAAAATTAGTGACCGCGGCATGTCGGGCACGAGGGCAGCGAAAGCGTCGCTTAAAACTTCTCTTTAACTACTTAGAGGCTGCTACGCGACGCGAGTGTCGACTCGCGGTAATGTCGCGGAAATGTGAGGTGAAAGAATAAAAATTCTACGTTACGTGTTGCGTTGGGAGGAATGACGCTTTGCCATCCGTTCTTGCTTTCGATAAGGCGCAAAATGACTGTAAAAAAAGTTCCTCTTACGAGCTTTAGGGAGAAAATGCGGTAACCCGAGAAATATAGGGCGGTCGGTTTCGCGACGGCAAACTTAGACGTGGCTGAAAAGTATTATCACCTTTGAAAATCGCCGTAGTTTTGTCGCGGCGAAAAGCACGTGACGAAATGATGGTGAAAATGTGACGAGAGGGTACGCGTGCGTGAGAATATTGAGCAAACATGTAGATTAGATTAGACAGAAGCGGAGGAAGCACATCGACAACCACGATACGTGATTTACCGCCCGTAGCCGTCGAGTACCAAAATCACATTTTCGTTTGCTTTACCAAGCGAGTTGATAGCGTACGTCCGCTGTTAGATATCGTTGTGAGAAGACGACAGTCGAGTTCAACAAGATAAAATTACACTTAAAACACTTGTTACCGTAAAATACCGGGAAATGACAATTATGTGGACGGACGTATATTAATTGTATAAGATTGGCCCTCAGAAGCCAAAATAAGTAGCTGCACCAAATAAAAAGTAGAGCAAATTGATGAAATTATATATTAATTATATGTTTTGACATTACAAGATTAAGAAATTTACCACAAGTGATTTAATTTTGCCTTCTGAGAATCATATATAAATTTATATAGACTGTTTTAGAGAGACTGTTTTAGTCTAAAGCTTCATTTTAACACAAAAGATTCGTTTATATTTATATAATCTTATTGGTCTTGATACATCTTTTAAATATTAAACATTTTACAATTTAATTTAAAAAATTTTCCAGAACCGGAATCAATTTTCGTTCTAGCGTGCGATAAAATCTTATTTTATTATATGTATTTTAGAAAGTTAATTTTTCTGCGAATCATTTTGTTTTTTTTATCGTATTTAATTAAGAACGGTTGCTGTTTTGATAGATTTAAAAATTCAAATAAGGTCAATGAATTCATTAATTAACTGAAAGTCCGATTATGAAATTATGATAATTCCAGGAATACAGTGATAAATTTATTGTTATCTGTAGCAGAGAGTAATGCTTAATTTATTATTAAATTATTAATTTATATTCATAATATAAATGAATATAAAATATATTCTGGTGAGGAACTGTTGTCGCCTCAAAATTTCGAGAGTATTAAATTTGAAAGTATTAATTTATATGCTCTATGGAAATTACTGATTTTATTATTAATTAATATACGCGACTCTCGGTATCTGAAAATTTAAAATAAAAAAAAACAGTTTATAAAACGTTTACTTACATTCTAAACTTTACGGCCAAGTCCATTGAAGATGGTCACGTTTTTCGATACTGATAAACTTCGAGACAGGCATCGTGCTAAAACAAAAGAAAGACAAAATTGGTCAATATTGATCGCGTTAACGATAGCTCAGCTTAATTAATACTAAAATAAAATATGCCGAATGAACGATCATTGAAAGTCTTCAAGGAGTAATTTTAATCATTCAGATATCCAGGTGTTCGCGTGTTTAGACGACATCACGCTATAATGGTACCTCTCAAATTTGCTGGAAAAACGACCAGAGTGGATAAGGGACGGTATATTTAAGGGAAAAATAAATCGGTATGGGGAACACACACACACACATTCTATCCTTTTCAGGGGATTCCTGACAGGTTCGGAGGGTCTCAATCGGCGACTGTATTTTACAAGCATCGACGGCTCGACATTCTTATCGGGCGACGTTTTCTTTCTTTCTCTCTTCTTTTTTGTTCGTCGTGTGCGAGAAGACCGCTCGAAGGCGCGAACGCCAAGAGATACGGATGGTAAATGTGACGAAAGCGATTTACATTCAGGCGCCCGTCGCTTTGCAAGACGTGAAAAATGACGGCGTGCTACTCGACAATTCGACACGGGACGCGGTGGTATATTGATCGCGCGCGGTTTTTTTTTTGAATCTCATGACGGATTCGGATTAAGTTCGCGTCCGAGTCGGAATCTCTCACGTAACATCTGAGCGCGTTTGTCGTTTGACGGGATTTATCGGCCGCTACGCGCGTAGCATTGCCCCGAAATGTTTTAATATTTTCTCACAGCTGCGAAAGACAAGTGGTTTCCGAGGGATTTTGCTTCCTCCCTCGCGATGCAGATGCAATTTCTGCGCGGTGCGGAGAAAATGCGTAAAACGTGGCACGGTAAACTTATCCCGAAGCTTTCCTTGCTCAGCGTCTATTTGGCGTGTCTCTCCGTACTGCATTTTCGCCCGACGTACGAGTAAAAAGAATGAGCGGTTGCCGGAACGAGAAAATCGGCCAGGGATGAAATTATTCTCAACACCTGTTCTCCCGCGGGAAGTAATGCGACGTATATTCTTATATCCAAGTTGGTTAGATAAATCAGGCGCTTGGGAAACCTGGAATAAGTACCCATCTTTCTCCAACGTAAATTTACTGGCTCTGTGTATACAGAGTGTGTTTTAAGCTCGACGCGACCTCCGATCGTTCATTGTGATGGTCGTATAAGGATTACACCGAAAAGGCTGAAAGTGGTTCTCGATAGCGGGGCTGGGTTTACAAATAAACTTTTATACCAGATCGCTTACGTGGTGTGAAAGTTCAAATACCTCGATGTTCTTCCCGAATCGAGAGATTCAATGAAGGGGCAAACGAAAAAGAGCGAACGTATACACCGGATAAATGGGGGAGGAAGAGAGGGACAAGAGAGGAATGGGATAGAGGGACGTGTAGAGGGTTCGCCGATGGAAGGGCAGTTGGGTCATGAGCAAAAGTTACAGTTGGGATAAGAAGCAGTTCCAGAGTCGAGTTCGTGCTCGATTTGGCTCCGAAACTTGTACGCCGCGCCGCTGCTTTATATCGCTATAAATATTACGCAGAAACTGGGACGTTTTGAAAAAAAAAAAAGAAAAGAAAAGAAATACTTAGAGAAGAAAGCCTCAAACTCTGTGCCGCACACGTTTCGTTTACCGCGCTTCCCCGCGAGAATAGAAAATTTCGTGCTAAGTCACGGGATTTTATTGCGCTACGCTCGCGCAATGGAAAATTTTTTTCCCTTGTTCTATCGCAGAATATTTCTCCTCCTGTCAGGCGTCGACGGTTTCCTTTAAAGTGCGAAAAAAGGAAAACTATCGCGCGACGCCTCCCCCAAATCCGAATCTTTCGCTGAAAAGCGCCCTTCCGTAATCGACCGGGCGACCCAAATTTTTGCGCCGAATGTATTCGCGCGTTATATTTAGCGAATCAATCGCACAGTGAGGATTGCCGTTTATTCATTAAGCAGATGATAATGTCAGATGGAAACATTGATATTTTTAAACGTACCGATAATATTCATTTATATCCTCATGCAATGTTCATTAAAGCTTCAATTATGTGCGTTGACTCCTTCGCCAGAGTTTCACGAAGGAGTAACGTTCCGGCGTAACAGCAAATAAAAAAGTATACGATTGTGCTCAACGACGGAGCGATTGGGGGGAATATGTTGCCGAAATGAAGGGACGACGTAAAATTGTTTTCAATTTTCCGCATCTGCAAGTCGATTGATTTTCAAATAAAAGAAGAGAATTCCTTTCAAGGACCAAGGGAACGACTTCAACTGCTATGGAAAACGGCTAGGTGACACGCAGTCGTCTTCTCTCGTAAATATGCCTTACATTAGGTTGACCGAAAATTGCGTGACCTAAACATACGCTACACTAAACACTATTAGCTACAATTTATTACGTATAAAAAAGGATGATGATAACGTATAAACATGATAAATATATGACTGTAGCGTTGCTGTATAAGATATACAATATAAAAAAATCTTTATAATAATCACCGTATTACATATAAAAAGATCATTATTAATATATAACATATATTAATATATAAAAAAGAAGAATATACATAAAAAAAAGAAGATGATAACGTATAGCGACATGAGAGACATATGGTCACATGTCTTAATGTCATTGCGCAGAAATGGCGCTCACGTTCTCGTACGTATAACCTGAGATGTGAGTATTATGGAGTCCAAATTGATTAACAGCTTGCCATGCACCACGACGATACTTCCAGAAAGAAAATGGCAGTCATTAACGACGCGGTCACGTTCGTGCATGCAAAACGACACTGTTCTCGGCATACGAAAGTCATCTTGCATTCCTCCCTTTTTTATCTTTTCCGTTCCAATTCTTCTCCGTTCACCTCCCTCTCGCTTCTCGGCACAGACTCGAGCATGTTTTCTAAGCGTATCTTTATTAATGTGGACGAGCAACGGCGACCGTAGCATTACGTGCTTTCGATGCCTAAAGTGCACGTAAGCGGCTGAGGGAAGTAATCCGACGACGCAGGGCGGAAGCTTCGCGAATGCGAATGAAGAAGTCACGAAAATTTCGTCGAATATCGGAAGGCCGCGCGAAGCGAACGTAAAATATCCGAATCGACAGTTTCGGGGGGGTAAGGCGAGGGGCCGGAATCGTCGCGGAAGTTTGTGGAAATTCGTGGCGGAAGCTCACAGTTTTTATTTTTCAACCATGTGTGTACGTGCGATCGGAAGAGCTGGAACGGAAGATATACAAAATCGTATATCCGAGGTGGAAGTAAAATATGTATGTTGCGTAATTCGGTCGAGAGCTCGCCATACGTCAGTGCCGTGAGTAACCGCGCGCAATAATTCGGGATGCATTAGAATCGCCGCCGCCGCCGCGCTTCATTAAAGTGCCTCTCATATCAAACAGACACGCACGGCGAGCGACCGAAAATCATAATCGCAGATAACAAGGTACAATCCACTTTTTTCTCTCTTTTTCCGCGATTTATCCGTCACGCGATCGGACCGTTTCCCTCGGCGTGTATCCCTAAGAACGCTTTTAGCCCAGCGAATTTACTGCCGTTCACAGAATATTCCGAGACGAGCGGAATCTCAATGGAGTCCTCACCATAGATATCTTGTCCCGAGTTTTACATCGGTCCTTCCGTAACGGGGACACCGCGGAACTTGTCACAGTTTTTCCAAATTTCAAAGGTACATATTTTTCCAACGGCAACGCTTCAGATTGAAATTTTTATTACCGTTTGCTTGAAATTAACTGAGTGAACAGATTTATTGTCCCTTCTGGTGTACGACACGGCCGCGTGCTGTTTGCCGAAGCGATATTCAAACAGGAAACGATAATACGGTAGGAACTCACGCTCATCGATATGACAACGTACGTAATCTGTGCTTCCGCGGTAAGGGGCTGTTACGAAAGCTCGCATTCATACTCAATCTACTAAGTTTATCGTCGCTTCGGCCGATAATACAATCTGACTTTAATTAATAAGCCGCCCTTACTCGGCGTCGTGTGTAGCTCATCCATCTCTTCTTGCGACCATACACGTCAGAATCAAGAGAGGAGATCGGTCGAATCTCTGTGATTAAATTACTCATGAAGCTGAACGAACGCGCGTTCGACTGCCATCGTTGATTCCAAGGAAGCTGGACCGCGCCGGAAAATCGATAGCGTGGATTCGCGCCTAAAGTCACCGCGTATCGAAGCAAGAAGGTCTCGAGGAAAAGGAGAAATATATATTTTGCCATTATTAATATATATGGTGTGCAATATATTCTCGTAATTAATAGTGTCATTTTGAAATAATGCAGATGTATGTGTATATACATATAGTGTATGTACTTCCTTTTTGATATCTTTCCTTCCTTTTTGAAGGCAAGTGTGTTTGTGTGTGCGTACGTGTCTTGTTATTAATGCGCACTTAGAAATTGCGTCGCCGTCCAATTTTAGAAATGCCGCCGGACGTTTGACCGAACGGTTAATGCAATTATATCGCACGAGGGAGTACGGTATAATGGAGCTTGCGAGGCGCTATTGATGATAGCGTCTCGAAAAAGATGGTGGTTAATGTCACAGGAGTCGATAATAGGGATGCGCGTGGTCGGTGCCTTTGTAATGTACATATTTATGCAACATTGAAAGTGCATCCGTCCGAATTCCCGGAAGGGAAATCATCCGGAAGGGATTGAAAGAGACTGCAAAACAGAATATCAATTACTTTGTGAAATACCGGTGTACCGGCCACCAGCTTTTTTTTTACACACATTACAGATAATCTCAAGCTTAATTAATTTCTCGGTTCGTTTATCTTTGTTTATTCGCGAGTTTCATTAATGGAAACGAAATCACACGCAAATTGTCAGCTAATAATGAGATTGATAAGGTAAAAACTTTCGGCGCGCTGTGTAAATGTTTTCCGGTTACCAACGTGAAATATCGCAGTGTTTTCGTAACCACACGATCAGATAGTCGCCCATCCGTGATACCGACTAATTAATGTTTCATAATTATCGCCGATCGATTTGTTGGTTTCGACATTATTTTTTCTTGCACAGAAAAAACGGAATGTTGTGGCGAGAGTTTATCGAACAATGGGATGCATCAACGTGAATCTCATACATAATGAGTCTCAACCTGTCTATCGTTAATTATTCTGCTGGAGTTTGGTCAATTAATAAAGACGGGCGCAGATACATGTCAGCCCGGGTTAAAATTTAAGCCGGGAAATCCGCCGTACTTATCGATTACTTATACTCGAAGACAACAATTTGGAACTTACGACATAAATTTAATCTATTTTTCCTAATTTTTTTTACAAATCTTTGTAATTAGCAATGATGTGAGTATCTGATACGTAGCATCGGGATGGAAGCATATGAACATATATAAATTAAATTAATAAATTAAAGTAACTAAAATAATTTGCAGTAAAAAATCTTATAAATTGCAAAAACAATTAACCTAACGTAGTCATTATTGACTACAGAAAAATTTAAGATTAAAGATTGTTTTTGTGATTGATTGTTTTGTTCTTTGATTGAAATATTAATCGGTAATAATTTGCGTTTATTGCTCGATTATTATCGAAATTTAATTCTATTGAACATTTAATGTACTCTAATATAATTTTTGTCGAAGAATACAATTCTAAATTTGTTTTTCTGTTGAGACTACTAGGAAAAAGAAGCATTACTATGTGTAGTTTCTTTTTTCTTATATTGTTAGAATTCAACATAAAATTTTTCATACATACAGAAATCTTCCGCGGAGCAAAAGGCACTAATGCTTTCGCTTCATTTCCCTTCGCGCGAAGCGTCGGGATAAATCGTGAAAAATAAAGAGAATGGATCCTCTCCATTTTGCATTTTGCTTCCCTCACGGCTACTACACGCTGCTCGCAGTCCCCGCGGGGCGATGTGCCCTTCACAATCAGTTTGAGAAAGATTGCGGATAAGTCGTATCGACAGTCCCCGGTTTCCCTCTTCGCTTCCTTCTCGTCCCGGTGATCTTCCGTATGTAGCAAAGTAAAATGTACCCTTTAGTACAAGGCCTTTAAAAGCCCGGAACATCGTTTGATTTCACTTCACGAGCATGGTACATCCCGTTTGCAAATTAACGAGCTGCATGCTAGGAGAGATCAAATTCTATCTATTTTTGTCTCTCTCTCTCTCTCTCTCTCTCTCTCTCTCTCTTCTCGTACTTTTGTTTAATATTTATATTAGCGCGATAAAAGCCCGCGAGCGGTCCCAGTGGAGAAGCCGGTAGTCGAGTCAACGGTTATTCGAAATTTAATTTGACAGAATATTTCGTATTTTGCGCTGCAACCAGAAAATAGCTTCGCGATTATTTGTAAAAAAGATTACCGTTGGCTGTCGCATTTAATTTTTTTCAATATTAATGTCGAAATATGATATTATCAAAGTGAATGGCATTTCATTTTATAACGAAGAATTATTGGCAGTGTACAAGTTCGTTGATCATGCCATAGTCTATTTTTCCGCTGCAGAGTCTTTCGCATCCGTTCAGTGTCCTTCTCTCAGCCTCATGTAATATTCGATCGGCCCGCTGTCTCGTTTCCCTGTTAAAAGCGACGTGCGTGCATTTTTAACTAATATGGAGCTGCACCGGCGCCGTCGTCCCCGAGTGTTAAATTTTTTACCCCCTTAGCGCCTGGTTACGTTCATTTTCTGTGTATCACGGGCAGGCCTGGGATTCTTTGATAATGGAGAGGATGACCCAGAAAGTATCTGTGTGCATGTGTGTGTCTTTGTGTCCTTCTCTCTCTCTATCTCTCTCTCTCTCTCTCCCCTTCCCCGTACATGTGTGAACGCGCGTATCTCGCGTACTACAGCAAATGCCATACCGTGCCACGCCGGGCGCGCGCGCGCCATGTATTTACTGCACGTAATACCGTGCTTAAGGAACCCCTTGTCCCACCCCCTTAGCGGCATTATTTACGACTTGCACGCGCAAACACGCGGTTGTTGTATTTAGATAAAGTGCCACTCGTTCATCGCGATTTTGTCCGATGGTTGGCGTGAAAAAATTTATTTTTTGACCAACTTTATTTTTTATTATCCGGACAAATTATTATCAGCGTAAAATTTATACCGAATGAAACCTGACTGCACACACGCGATCTCTCTCTCTGATAACGCGAAACGGGCAAAGTTGACTAAAATTGCCATGTAATACCGCTGATCTTGTTCCTTTTGATAAAATCTGAATAAAGATCACGAATCGTTAAGATCACTCTCTGTGAAGAGAAATAAGATGTGCGGAAGAGCATTTTCTACGTCTCCGGCCATATGTAAAATATCGAAAACTCAACTCCGGCGCTCGCGCTCTTGTCATGCGTTTCGCTCTCTGTTTCGTGAATTCCGATTGAATGAACCGATCAATAGGTTGTGGCTGGCGTGTGCCGGGCGACTCGTAAAGTTTTATTCCCCGCGGCGTATTCAATATGCGCGCATCTCGCTAAGACCCTGCATGTGCGAGTTTCCTGCACGTGAGATACCCCCGGACAAATTACGATACGATAATTGGAAGTGTTGCCGCTGTTTATACACTCGCCAAATTTACTCACCAGAATAAGATTGTTAATCGCGAAGACGGCGCGCAAGTTTCGCATAACATTCCCCCCGCGATTTACCTACGTCTCGCGCAGATTACCAAGATGTTAACATCCGGATCGTCCCGGGATCGCGATGTTGTCGCGAATAGTTAAAGTTTTCCGCGTTGTTAGAATGCCCGCCCTCTCGAAGAACAATTACGACGCTATAGTGGCCAAGTCGCAGAAACTAAGACCGAGAACGCCGTCGCCGGCATATTTAGGATTTTCGCGTCCCGAATACCACGGAACCCGTAGATTTTGGGTATCAATGAAATTTGAATATCGCCGTAAAGCACTCGGTTTTGTGGATTCACGCAGAGATACGTGGGCAGGGACGTTTCCTGAATTGCTGGGCGCAGAATCGTTCCCGGCTATATCGGGAGGTACTCGCAATACTTCAGGCCGAATGTGTCAGCTTCCTCTCCGTTTTAAAATGATTTTCGTTTCCCTCTGTACCGTAAAAGCTATTGAACACAGTCGAGATCTCCTCTCGAAATACTATCGCCGGCAGGGAGCAATAATATTTCCCTCCATATCTTTTCTATTGAGAAATGTATGCTGAAGATTTTGGAATAGCTATCTCGACCGTGTTTTAAGAAAGAATATATTCGCAGTAACCTCGTTCTGCTAACAATAAGGATGTATAGATCGAAGTAGTAGAAGTAATCTATATTTAATCCCGCCCCTATCATCTTTCGTCGTAGCGCAAATTAAAATAAAACGCTAGCGCCGGTTGAGTACGGTAGCGAATGAAACATTCACAAATATTTATAAATATCGATTCTCATTTTGATCTTGCGCGCGCGCGGCCCACTTTCCTCCCATAGCAATTATGGCAGGAAATTGATTTTTTTCTATAATGAATGAATTCGCCATAATGAAATAGGAATGATTAAATAATAATAAACGAGAAAAAGATATACAAGTACAATCTCGAGAACGTATCTACTCGGCGTAAATTTTATATTTAATACATTTGCGATATTTTAACGCGCAATGCGTAGAACTTTATATTGTGAAATGAATGTAGTAATAAAATAAAAGTACGATACTTTAAAATATAACAAATAACGATACACTTCACATTACGTGGATATTGAGATAATAAAATGGGGTCAACCGTGATATATGTAAGCACAATTAATAATATGGATTTTAACGTCAGAATAATGCGATTTAATTTTTCAAGGGAGACGACATTTATATGATTCTCTTTTTCTCTTTTTAATTATTATAATTTTTAACTGACTATAATACTGTAACGTGCCATATTACGTTTACTTTTTTTTATTATAGAATGTTAATGTTTTGATACGGATCTCTTTTATATTATTTCTGCGAAACTTGTTTCTCTCTAAATTATCTTATCTGTTCGTAGAAAAATTGATAAGATTTACGTTACAGCGCCTGCTGTGTAGCTTAATATGCAAATCGATAAACGAGTATATCTAGGTGCTTTGATTAAATTTAGACAAGCTAATATGTTTAATTTAAAATTTATCCAGAATGTAAAAATGTTGCGGTTTTGCCATTTTTTTTTTTTTTTTATAGAATCGCACGATAAATACAATTGTTGTGCCGATAGTTTAAAACATGAACAGGCGACTTTTTAAAATAACTAGATGTGCATACACAAGGATGGGAACGATTTGTTTTTATCACGGATTAAAAGCATCTGCTCCGCTTTAATAGCGATATACAACGCGTACTCATAACTCTTTTGACTATATGTATAATGTACTAAAGGTCAAACTATAAATCATTTCTCTCAGTTTGGAAGAAGCAATTAAATTTTGCTTTATTATTAATTTATTTTATATCATTAAATTTATCAATATGTGACTGATAATATTATCTCTCTCCCGAAATTTCGTCGAATAAACCTACTAGCAAATTCAGCAAATCCGAAAGATATTCAACCGTTTTAAAACGATGTGTATACAATATACTTCCTATTTTATGATAAATACATAGAATCGATACAATCCCCGGATAATTTTACTTTAAAAACTTTTCCAAGAACAGAAGCTCTTAAGAGAGATAACAAATACTCAAAAGTTATTCCAAGATATTTTCGTTTTTCGATCGAATCTTTGGTAATAGGTGCTTTGTTGCTGTGCGTTAACACATATCTCTTTGTTACTACGTTGCTCTCTATATTCCGGAGATACAATACGGACGTATTTCATCCCCGGTGCACTCTCGGTTTTGCTATACCTGCTACGGTTGCTGCTGATATTCCGCCTGACGTTAAAGTTTATATACTATTTTTTCCTCCCCAACCTCCCTTTTCAAATCCGTTCTCCTCGGTATTCCGGTGGATCCGCTTTCGAACGTTTTTAGGACACGTATGTCGCGAAAATTGATATCCGGAACGTTAAGCTTTGTAAATAAGAGCTGAAGGAGGGGGAAGGGTCGATTCTGCCTCTCACGGATAAATTCTGATGTGAGTCGACAAAAGGAAAAGTTATGCAGATGAAATTTTTGATGGTCAGTAATGCATTACTGATATTCTGATTAATCCGCAAGATCACCGTAGTGGCAGTGTATCATTTGTATGTTTTGTATACTACGGTTTTCGTAATTTTTTCGTAATCCAAATATATTTTTAAATACTCAATATATGCATATCTCTATAAAATGCTCGGTAGTTTTATTTAACACATTTTTTGAACATCGTAAATCCAACGTTTCCGAATCTCGATAATCCAACATTCTCGGATTTCATCAATTCGACGTTACAACGTTACACAGATGGGATATATTTTTCATCTTACGATTCCCAGATTCAACTTTGGACAATTTAATCTTCACGTTTTACGAATCGATTTCTTTTGAAGGATGGTCTGAAATTTCTTACAATTACAGCTGTTTCGCAGTACAGAAAGGCTATAAACGGAAATTAAAATAAGAACATTTATTTTACAAGCAGCCAATTAAGTTTGCAATTAAAGTTTTTAATAATGATATAATAGTTTCAGTTATTTAAACCTGAAGCTTTCAGAAATAGAATGAAGTTTGTAATTTTTGTGTAGAAATCTATAAAAATTTATTTTTATATATTTCATACATAAAAGAAAATATTTTTTACAGCCATTGAACAATCGATTTTGAAAACGAGTTTACACAATTAAATAAAAAAATAGAATCCTCTTTTATTACATGCAATATATGTAATATTGCAATATATATATAACTCTGTTTTATTACATGCAGTACATGTAAATTAAACGTCTGTGGATTATTTATCTCAGAACGCCGACAAAGAATGAACAAAGAATTAATTAACCTAGATTTCGATATTGCGTTTGTTGTCATCGCGAAGAAACGAAATTCCTTTCGCGCGGCTTCCGAATTCTCGCGTGTAAAAACCAAATGGAAGGAACTCGTGATTGACACTCGGTAGATGCGATCCGTGCCTTGAAAGAGGGTCGAAACTAGTGCGTCGGTTCTAGTTGGAACAATCCGAATGAATGGGAAAAGGCGCGGAGGGCGGAATAGCGAAGCAGTACAATGTATCGCGACCGAGAATGGGAAACGCGTTTCTAGAGAAAACCTTTCTACCGGGCTCCAATGCGCTTCAACAAACGGCGAATCTCGCGGACGGTCGGCGGGGAGCACGCCGGGAGCGCGTGTGATTAGGCGCTGATTCCATTACTGGGATGTTTGATTCGCTTGTCAGTGAATCTCGAGCGTGTGCATCGTCAAGCTTGATTTCCATCGGCACATACATTAACGGCACGGTACATTGTTGCATCGTGATGCTTCCAAATTGCGTTGTAACTCCCCCATCGAGACAGGGGAGGACGAGGTGGAGGAGGAGGGGACAGAAAGAGAGGGGGATCTGCACGATGATTGCCGGAAGCAATTTTATCTCGATATGATATATCCGCAGATTAGGAATTTAATCGACACGAATGAACATTTTCAATTCACTGGCTCGTCCGTACAAATTGGGAAGACTCGGAACGGGAACGGGGAAATGTCGAAATTACAAAAGTGAGCCTTTCCGTCGAAAAATATATCTCTCTTTATATCGGGACGGCACGGGTGTACATCTGTACACATATTTACATTTAGATACTTTTTATACGCGCCCGTTATGTTAGAAGGGACGATGGTGCTGATCGATCGCGCGCCCTCATCGATAATCTCGTGTTGGTAGAGAGAAGAGCGGCGGAAGGGAGGGGGGAGGGGGAGGAAATGAGGGAAGAGAGAACGGTCGTCATTTCGTTTCATATATATTTTCGGGTGATTTCACGAGCGATTATTTCCACATTCTTCATACGCGAAACTTCACTTTGCCTGACCGATCGATCGGCATGTCGGAATATCTCTCTTACAAAAGTATGCGCGAAACGCGAATCTTCTGTTTAATAAGTTTCCCGGGCAGTGAATACTTCACGCATAGTAAATCCTTTACATTCCGCGTTGATCTTGGTATTTGCGGTTTAATATTTTATCTTTATCTGAATTTATCGGGGCGCGCGCGCCCCGCTCTGTTTAATAATTAATCTCCGGCGGCTTTTAGCATTTTGCTAAGTATGAAAAAATGTGATTAAGTTTTAATTAATAAATTACATAAAAATCTGAACAAAGCGCGCACGCCGATGATATTAACTTTAACGTATAAATCTTTCCACGATCATACTTTTAAAATCACAGCTATCACAATTCTTTTGTATCAAATTTTAATTTAAAACAAATCACATTTATATGTGTCCATATTAATTAAACTTTGATGTAAAGGAAGCTATGAGCGCAGTAAAACTATGGTTGTGTGAAGAAAGCTTTATGTGCTGAAGTTAATATCACTGCAGCAGACTGTTCGTGCCATTAATGAAATTATTTACAGCAGGATAAAAGTAAAACAAAAATCTTTGTATTCTCGTAGAGCGGATAAATACGGATCTGTAATGAAACGCAGTTTCCAATTTTGCAAAATAATTTCTACAATCGTTGCGTACAAAATGACAATTTTTTTACGTGTCGTCGAGTACTTTTTATCCAAAACTGGTTTAAACGCGGCAATTTATCCCCTTAATCTTTTTATCGTTTTGGTAATCATGTCGGAAAAATTTCCAATTTACTCGCAAATGACAGATATGAGCAACTGATTATTATTACGCATATATCTCGTATATGTCCCACGTGTTTCGTTGTTTGCAACTGCATTATTTTCGTTAAATGCAAAACGGTGTTCCATTACAACGCTCTTTGTTACGACTTAATTTGTTGCTTCGCTGACCTCCTTCTTGGAACGTATCATCGTGTAATAGCCTTTCAGCTCCGGCACCACTTATGTCGGTCGATAATTCCATTCGCTACCGTAGAAGCGTATCGCGGAGTTATCAATGAATATCGTTCGCCCTCACAGTTTTTCACTACCGTCCTATGGAAAAATACGAGACGAAAAATGTTAGTGATTTTGGTACAACGACGCGATTTGGAAAGCAAAGTGATGTATTATCAGGATTATTTCTACTAAAAAAAAAAGTTATTTTTTCAAAATGACAAGTTTCGAGAGGAAAAATAGAGAAACGGCGAGGAAGATTATATAATCGCGAACAGATGTCGAATATTCCAAACGATTTCAAATGAAAATTCGAATTGCGCGTCTGGCGAACCGAGAAGAATGTCTTAATAGAAATTTCTCACGCGGTCCCGTTCTTCTCGGTTTCGCGCTTTTCTACTCGGTGTAAAACCCGATAACTGTTTTGGAGAAAAAGTTGTTCGAATGCTTGAGAATACGACCAAAGATAGATCACCGGAAGACAGCTGAAGTGCAAAAAGAAGTCTGTCGTTTCATTCCTAAAGTTCTAAAAGCCAGTATATTTAGTAACGCATATTACTTTCCTCCACTATTCATTTATTATCTCGGTAACAGTAAACTATTGTGTGAAAATTTATTCGCTCGCCTATCTAAAAAAAAGATATTTGTTCGAAGATTATTTCTCTACTGCGCTTATATCCCGTGTGATTAAAGTGTTCATTTTCGAAAACATAAGAGAAATCCGATAGTTATTTAAATAGGTAGGGAAACGCGAATAAAGGAAACACCATTTAATTCGACCGTGTTTCGCGAAAAGGAAAGCGGCCGTTTGCATAAACCGTCTTTAACGTGGTTAATTGGCTCGTGACTGTGGTTGCGTACCGAAAGCTTTCATAAGCTTGTGCTCGCAGCTAAGACAATAGAGAGAACCGTGAAATCAGATTACGCTCTAACGTTTATCTACACCACTATCTAAAATTCCGTCGAGAGTTTGCCTGATCTAAAATTATAATTCTGAAGTGCGCATTGCACATTTTTTTTCTGCCGCAGCAAATATGTCATATCCTCCCC
>VBVQ01002089.1:0-20021 GCA_011636635.1 Tetramorium simillimum | reverse complement strand
CCCCCCCATGGCAGTAAAGAAAACCAATCAGAACTCTCACTCATACTAAGCATTATATACCAATACATGCTATGAGTGAGAGTGATTAGCTCTCTGCTTTTCTGTTTTCTGAATGCCCCCTTATATGGGTATCGACTAACGTTGAAACAATTTTAGAAATTTTTGTGCGGCAGTTAATCACTTAAAATCTAAAGATCTGAAATTGTCTCCGTCATTCAGAACTTCCTTTATCTCTAAGGATTCAACTAACAAAAGCCTGGAAAATTTTATCCTCTCGGTTAGAATTTTTCTTAAAATTTTCGAGAAATAAGTCTGTTCCCTATTACTCCTTATATCAGGTAAATTTTCTCTGAAAAGGTAACTCGAAATAATTTTACGGAACTTTCTAGAATATTTATGCTGCCGGTGCAACTAATTGAACTCACTAATCTTTAGGGAATTTGAAAAGATTAACGTTTCTCACGGCGGTCGCGGGAACAAATTATTTATTTATAATTGTTCAGAGACGAGCAACAAAATCGGGACTAGGGTAACTAATTAACAACTAAATAGTACTAAATTTTTTGATGGGTGTGGATTTTTTTGCAATGGTGGGGGGGCTAACTTGATAGAGGTCAAGCAGAGCTATATCAATCTCTGCTTTTGTCATTTTATCTCGGAGTCGATACATCATAATGGAAGAACTGATAAATTGAATAAAAGACATTTAAGAGCAATCTTAATTTTCAGTTTATTGACAAATTGTTCAACAAATTCGAAATCGAGTCTTTGTACGAATTTTTATTTGAACTTGAGAATTATCGCATATTTAACTATAAAACTTCGTTGTATTTCGAATAAGTAATTTACGTATATTGAAAAACTTGACTATATGATTATATGCTTGATTATATTGCCGTATAAAGCGTATTGCGTATCTTTACATGAGTAAATGGTTACAAAAGTAGCTAGAAATCATTCCCATAAAAACTTTGGCTATCGTATGAGCTATAGCTATATCATAAAAATATAATTAACAATTATGTCGTTTATATCGTGTTCATATATAACAATTTTAAACGGCAATTTTCTTTCTCTCTCTCTCTCTCTCTTCGTTTGAAACGAAGATACACAAAGTTGCGCAAAGATGTCATTTTTATGGCCTCATAATTCCTCGCTTAACAAATGGCATGTGGCCGCATAATTTCGCGCTCAATAACTGAAATATTTGCTGGCCGAGCGAATATTACAGCTAGCGTTTTCGGTGTACTTTCGTAACAGAAACAAGGCAAATATTACGCCACTGGATGTATCGGGTGTACGTAACCGTATACTTGGTACCTCTGCGCAAGATAATCGTATCGCTGAAAAATATTACAGCACCGTTTTAAATTTACAATAAATCGTTATGTTCATCAAAAGAATAAATAGACGGTTCGGTTGTACTCTCTCGAACCCATCTCATTCCTTTATTCTTCGCATCTAATTTCTATATAATATATTTTCTTCTGATAAAGATCGTCAGATTATCATTTCTGCGCCTCCTACAATTTTCTGATTGACGAAAATTCTAAATCGGTCAGGAAATTTGTGAGTGTGAGAAGCGGCGTTTGTTTGCATATTTACACGTGTACGTGTACTTATTACGTGCTCATAAAAGAAATTGTCGGAAATAAGAAAAAGAGGATTCCATACGATGTTGAAACGATTCGAGATTGGGCACGTAGTTGCAATGAACGGCAGATGCTCGTGCCGGACGGCCGTGAAAGATAGGAAATCTTAATGAGGAAAAAGAAAATGTTAAAGCCTCCACGTGGATGCTGAAAAAAACGTAACGCAACGGACTCGATCAATCTCTAATAACGTGTGCTTCATACGGGACGCGAGTTACCGATACAGAGAATTCAAACAGCCGTTGTTCTATAAATAATGCAAGGCTGTTCAAGAATAAACCGGTAAATACCGGCAATGGAGTGATGAACTCTGTCCCTCGGTTTTCACTTCGGTTACTTTTACCCAAATATTTTTATATTTATATTTTATATTTATAAAGAGAATTTGCCGTTTAAAATGATTGATATAAACACGATACAAACGACATAAATTGTTAATTACATTTTTATGATATGGCTCATAGCCAAAGATTTATGGACATGATTTCTAGCTGTTTTTATAACCATTTACTCATGTAAAGATTATTATCGTAATGCGCGATATACGGCAATATGATCAAGTTTTAATATACGTAAATTGCTTATTCAAAATATGAAGTTTTCTAGTTAAATATGTAATAATTTTAAAGTTCAAATAAAAATTCGTATTAAAAAACTCGATTTCGAATTCATTAAAGAATTTATCATGAAAATTAAGATTGTCCTTAACCCAATTTGCCAATTTTCAGTTTTTCGTACAATAAATAATTCATTATTACTGCATTTCAATCAATTGCAATGGACGATAATTTAATCGCCGAATTGTTTAATAAATTTTTCTCTTTCGATGCAACAATTTGCATTTTCGCAATTGTGGACAATCGCAGTGCATAGTTATCATTGCTCTTTCCATTATGATGTAGCGCGTATCGACTTCGAGATAAGGTGACAAAAGCAAAGATTGATATAGCTCCGCATGTATGGATTTTGACGCCATAGTCGCACGAAAATAATTCCTATGTTTATTTGCAACAAAAGCTCAAGATACGCCTTTCCGTAGAATTAAAAATTAAAATGCATGAAAAATTATATATTCCACTGAATGTAATTTCACATAACTTTTTCAAGGATTTAAAGAAAAATTCACTTTTTATAATTAAAAAAATTAATTATTACGTACACATCCATTATATATCCTTTATACTTAATTTTTTCAAGTTCCCTAAAGATTAGTGAGTTCGATTAGTCGCACCGGCAGCATAAATATTCTACAAAGTTTCATGGAATTGTTCGAGTTACCTTTTCAGAGAAAATTCACTTGATATAATGAGTGATAAGGGACAGACTTATTTATCCAAAATTTTAAAAGAAGTTCTAACGGAGTTAAGATGATAGTAAGTTCTAACGGAGAGGACAAAATTTTCCAGGCTTTTGTTAGTTGGCCCCTTAGAGATAAAGGAAATTCTAAATGCTGAAGATAATTTCGGTTAATAAATCTCTAGAAATTTTTACGGTGGTCAGCCTTATTGACCGATGCACGTATAATAGAAAATAACCTGAACTGTCATGACTTGGACAGATTTGTCCTTCGGAAATTTTAAGAGAAAAGATGTGCTTCTTAGAATCTGAGAATTTCCTAATGGCAGGTGGCAGGTGCAGATCTCCAGGAGACTGCCATTCCAGAAGTTTCAAGTTATTCATGTATTATATTAACGTGTAAGATGGGCGAGTAGGACTATTTCAGTCCCTGTTTAAAATATCACTAAATAATTTCTACAAATTAGAAAAATGTTTTCAAAATTCTTATTAGAACGATATCTCCTCAGAGATTACCTACAAAATCAAGTCTTATCAATTTCATCTTTGTCACAATCCTATTTTTCTTTTTGTAGAATTAGAAAATTACTTATGGATGTTCGGATAGAGGCAAATTCTTGTTTTGACCAGATATCGTGTAATTGAGAGACTCTCTGCACCATGCTGTATTGATGGGAACTCCAAATCGCAATCGTTTTGTGATTGCAATATTAAGTGGCTCGTACAATACAACGTGCGCGGAATGGCTCTTGCGCCAAAGTTTTACGAAACTTTGGAAAACGTAGCTCTCGAACAATTGTTTTCAATCGTCTAAGTGCTTATTGCCAATATATGTTTTCTTTTGTAACATGTTGACCATTTCTGTTTAATTTCGCATGTTTATACTAAACCCAGCGCGCTTCTCGTGCAACGAGAACTGTGTAACAAATGACTGTTACATTTTACACGCAAAAGAAAACAGTGGATTCTTATTTTATCAAGTTTTTTCGAAATGAAAACTTACACTCACGTTGCACGAGACGCATGTATTCACGTACATGTCACATCTTTCCGTTTATTTTTAGCGACATGTGATATTTCTCTTTACACGATACGATTTCTTTTCCATAATTCTCTGTGAAATGTATGCGCGAAAGGAAAAATTACCTCTGCGAGAACGTGTCAAGTGTGTAGAGCATACCTCGCCGCGTTTTATCTCCGATTGCAAGATCGATCCGACTTTCATAAACAGTTTCATAAACGGCGGCAAGTATTGTATTTTCATAGTAAAACGTTATATAATATATTATATACGACGGCTTATTATTATTGAACAAGGGCAGGCGGAGAAAGAGGCTATTCTATGAAAACTGTCTATAATGTTTGTAATTGGATATTTTTGCGCTGGCTCTCGATACGACCTCACGTACTCATTGATAATAGCGATTTATTTTTAGATCTCGTAGCACTCGCAGATGCGGTACGCTTGTTCAGCGAGCGACGAGAATGAGAATACCACCTTTCCGCGTGTCGATTAGCTTGTTTGCAGGCAAAGAAACGCCGGGTTGCTGGCTTCGACACATTCAACTCTTTCGCTATAAGTATAGATATTTCGCGGATCGAGAGTACGAGAACGAGATACAGCTTTGCCGATTATCGACACCGTCCGCGGCTTCTCGAATAACGTTAAATGTCGAACGCTGAATCGGAATAGATAATTACTGATGTGAAAAACAATTCTCGCGGAGCTCAGGGGCGTGGATGCGCAGCGTTTCATAACGAAATTAAAAACGTCGCGACGTTCCTCGGAGACCTAAAACGAGCCTCCCTCGATTGAGAATAACATGGCCGGTTTCGAAAGCGCAGCAAAACCTGCGCGTTTCAGCCTCGTGCCGTGTCTCGTATATACCAGGAGAAAGTGATTA
The DNA here is from genome assembly GCA_011636635.1 of Tetramorium simillimum. NCBI lineage: Eukaryota > Metazoa > Arthropoda > Insecta > Hymenoptera > Formicidae > Tetramorium > Tetramorium simillimum. The sequence goes on along the minus strand of VBVQ01002089.1, from coordinate 15,169 downwards.
AGATCTCCCCCCTTCCTGCCGGTGTGGTATTAACTCTTCACCCTTTCGCTCAAAACACGTATACGAAACGTATGCGGAACTACCGCAAGTATTAAGGATCTCTATTCTTTTACTACGGAAATATATGAGAAACGTTTCGGAAAATGATTTTGTACGGTCCAAGGACATGTGTTCGGAAATAAAAGAAAGCAAGTGCCCGTTGATAAAAAAAAAAAGAAAAAGAAAAAATTATTGCTGAAAGTCTTTGTAAATTACTACTCAGTGTGACGGTAAAGACGCAGATTGCAGTGTTATGACGTGTTTTGAATGTATTTTCGCCACACTTGGCGCAATTTGTATCAACAGTCGTGATCTTTCTTCTTCGAAGCGTGATCTCTTTTTGGGACACACACGAATGTCTATATATATAAAAAAAAAAAGAAATCTTCATGCACGAAGGACACAATATCGCGCGGCAATGTCGTAAGCGTAATAAGCATAAGGTCGAAGTCCGCATTATATTTGCATCGAGAAAAGTTGAACGTTGGGTCTGAATAAAAGTCATACGCACAAGAAAAGGTTACGGAAGAAAAATGGTCATCGGATCGTCGAAAGAATTTGTGAACAAAGGAGCCCAGGTACCGGTTTTAGTACGAAAATAAAACAGGCCGTACAATGAGAATTAGGATCTCAGAAATAAAGTAATTCTGAAAATACTCCTTAATAAAGTTGGGAATAATATTGTCAAGACAATATTGTAGAAAATGGGATTTGTGAAAATTTGGAGAAAATTGGTTTAATATTTATTTGAAAGCCTTCTTAACCTATTGAAAGTAGAAAGGTTATTGTTGAAATATATTATTGTTGATATATATTTACAATTAGTCAAAGCTTTTAAATATTTATGACAAAGAAATTATCCGAAGTTTTAATAGCCTTAAAGTTTAAGCTGTCTGAATCTTTGGCTGTGAAAACCTGTCCAATGATTTTTGTGACATTCATTATATATGATATATTACTGAAATGAAAGACGGCCTGTGTTCAAAATACTTTGAATGTAAAAAAATGATTATAACGGTTCGTTCAAAAGCTTTCTTATATACAAATAAGATGACGCATCCATCATATATTAGGTCTAGATAAATATTAGAAAAAAATCTTACTTGATGTTTGACGATATTCTGAATAATGCACGTGATAATTAAAAGCTAACATTCTAAATCTCTTTATTCAATCACCTCTTTATTGAAAAGAATAATAAAATTCTTAAATAAAAAATATTACAGAGACAAAATATGTAAATGTTGGTTCTTTAAAATGATGGCAATTTATAGTTTCGTCGTTATCAAAATTTATATTTTAAGCATACTAAATTATCACCGTCTAACCTTCGAACGTTTTTGCTTCAGATATCTGCAACGGTGTTAATGGATCGTCAAAGATTAAGTTGTAAATTTTACTTCTTATATTTTATACGCGCTATTTAGCATAAAAAAAGATAACTAAAAGAAAAACTTTTCATCTATTTCTCTCTCGAGAAAACTAAATTGTGTGCACAGTAAATTAACAAAATAAATATAATTAGAAATTGTTAATTGTTTAAGATCACGAGCGTTGCAAATGCTGCGCCGCGATCCAGTAGCAAATGGAAAAATGTTAAACAATCAAATCGATACCTAATGGGTTTTAAGAAGCCTGCGGTTTAATGTATAAGCCGTATTTACACATGTATTTACGACCTGTTGAAGCCATTGTTAAATATCATGCATGGTAAACATTCGCCGGTCGACATAAATTTCGCGTCTGAAAAACATCGTTTTGTCTTTCATTTATTTATCTTTTCCATTTTATTTTTCATTCAGTTTAACGAGAGGCGCGCGAAGCACCTACTTGACACGAAAGACGATTGTTTTCGAGCTATCGAGGGATGATGATCAACGAGGCGGCGATCATCGAGGAATTATCAACCGGCGGACGCGACGGTCAAAGTGCGAATGACGAAAAGACGCGGCTATCTTGCGAAAACGGGAGGACCCGAGGAGACGATGACGCGATACATCTGTGTCATCGACAGGGGTGGTTTTACCTGTGTCAGTTATCTCCACATCGTCCCAGTCTTCAACGCATCGACCAACGACGGAGGGACTCTTTGTACACTCAACACTCGAATTCTCCTCGGTGTAATCGGTTATTTCCGAGCCGTCGTGGACGTAGACGAGCGCTTTCGTGTCCTCGCGAACGTAGCGAACTGTTTTCGAGTCTTCATCAATGCAGGCGGACGTCGCGAAGCTGGCGATCGTCTTGGAGTCTTCGTGGACATAGACAGAATCCTTGGAATCTTGGCTAACAACTGCCCCGGAGCCATCGACGACGTCGCGCTTAACAACTTCGGGATCCTTGACGATGTCGTCCTTAGCCTCGTCGGAGTCGTTAACGTCAAGGTCATTAATGTCCTCCACCAGACCGGAAGAGAAGGAGGACCCCTGCCTGCTCTCCTCCCAGTGATCCGAGCGCCTGGCCTCGTTGACGATCAAAATGCCAGCGGTGTCGACGCTGAGGAGCGCCCCGTAGTGATTGTAATTACTGAAGATGACGTCGCTCAGGTCACCGCAGTTCTCCTCGAAGTAGCCGCTCTCCTTCTTCGAAGGGATCGAGACGCTGTCGTTCGCCACGAGACTCTCCTCCTCCTCCATCGCGTAACGGCCCAGCCGGGGTGCGATGCGTGCCGCGTACGTCACTGTCGTCGCGGCGCGAGCAATGTCAGCGGGAACGAAGACAAAAACGAAGTAGGAAGAACGAGGCGGGGGACGGTAGGCCGGCGATCGACATAAGTCGGGCTTTTCGCGCGCGACGTTCGCGCGAGCGTTCGCCGTTGCTATCCGCCGACGATAAGTCGCTTCCGGTTCTCGGCGAACAATTAACGTTAACGATTCTAACGATGATCTCCTCGGGAGAGTTCCAGGTGGCTCGAGCGATCGATCCGATCGGCTTCGGCTCAGATTGAATTTTCATTAAAAAAAAAGTCCCGCGGTCCTCAGTCGGTCTCGGCCATGCTGCCTCGTGTTCATGGGTGCCCCGTGGCCACGAGGTACGATTTACTCGGGCCGAAGGTCGATATCGCTGGTCTTCCACACCGACGGCTCACGCTCGCACCGTACGACGTGCTTAATTGCCCGCGCGGAAGCGAGGCGCCGTAACCCGATGATGACGGTGATGGTCCAGCGTCGGTTAAACGAAACGTAAACGTCGTCGGTTATCCTACTGACACACTTTGGTGCCACGCTGGCGAGCGACACGCTCGCAGTCGGCCGTTCGCACGATCGTCCCGACAAGTGTCTCGGCGGGCCTTGACCAGATTCGCGAATATCTCGCCCCGTTTTTTTTCCCCCGGGTGAACCGCTCGCTGAGGACGTCGACGCGTGGAAGCCGCGTGTACGTTAGGTGCGAGGCGTTACTTTCGTCGGCCTGGCTGTGCCAGAAAAAAACCAACCGTCGCTCAAGAGAGAACAAACGAGTCTCTTTTTCGCCCAGCGAAATTCGTGTCCTCGTAAGCTTCAGCTACAATCTGCAGAATTTTTCTTCGTGGTATTATTCTCCGACTGCGTCCGTTTCTAGTCCGTGGAGAACGTCGATCACGGATCACGAGGCGAGGTTGACGGTTGCAAAGTCCTGTTTTCGGATACCCGTGAACGTTCACGCTAGCGGAGAACGCGATTTCGGAAACACAGTCGTGTCTGGTGCCGGTTTCGAAAAGTTTCACTTTCACCCGAAACCGTCCGCCTTTCGACAAAGCGGCTGAGATCCAGCAATTCTCGTGTCCTCGCGAAAGCGCCCGGCCTCGGTGTAACGCCGTAACGAGCGCGCGACGTCGCGACGGGATTGTCGTCGTCCGTCGCGCGTTATGTACCAGAATATACGAGGGGCGAATTACGCGAAGCGCGAGCGGGAATCCCGACGATGTGCTCCGCGCGCAGGGTCGTCGTGAACTGAAGAACCTGACCGACGGACCCTACACTACGCGAGCGCTACACTCCACCCTCCCCGAGCGACCGCCTCTCTCCCGCTGCCCCGCGGTCGCGTACTAACAGCTGATTTGGAAAACACCGAGGCCCCCTCAGGGACGGCTCTAGCGCGACGCCGCGCCCCGAGGTTACATAACGCGACGCGCTCTCCCATGTCGATCACGCAGAAAGGAATTTCGGGTAAATTGAAATTAAATATAAGCGTCATGAGATATCGTAGTCGCACGATAAGAAAAAATATCAGTGGAATATACGCAAATAATTTGTCAGCGGATAACCTTTAGCCCCCTGTCAAACAAGCGCTGCGCATTGGAAATAATTATTTCCTCCAAAGCTATTCCGTGGAGGAAATAATAATATGATATTTTTATATCTAATTATTCTCGGTAAAAAAAGCATCATTTCTCCGATTATTTCTCCGGTCATTTCTCCGATGGTTAAGATATGAAACATTTATGAGAAACATTTAATGCAATTCTTGTAGACAGTTTGCAGAGGCACAGACGTATTCAATTCATTGTTTACAATCGTAAATTTACAAGCCGATAATGCGCTTCGCTTCAGTGTTCAAACACACGGGGCTAAAGTTCAGGAAACCATCGTCGTGCTTACCTTTGACCTTTCGTAAATATTTCATGGGGCTTTAATGGTAGAGTGGTAGTATAGAATTTTCCTTTTAGTTCACTTTCGATCTGTCCGAATAATTTCAAAATTTTCCGTAATTGGGTGACGATTCCGTATTAACGTAATATTTATTTACAATAATAAATAATTCAATTTTCATAATTGCTTTAATTATAAATTATATGTATAAAGAGTATGATTATTATTATATTAAATGTGTAATATAATTGTAAATTATAATAAATATCAAAAGGTTAATAAAAATTGGCACCTGTCTCATGCAACTATTTAATTTTTATCATTTAATGCAAGTCCAATGCAAGTCTTCTCTCGATAATAAAGGTACGTATTTAAAATTATTTACTAGATAGGAATTTCATAATCGCCGCAGACATTTTGCGTTTAAGCATTTTAGCGTTCAGTGACGACGAGATAATAATGAATTACATATAGCGTGAACCGAAGATTAAATTCGTCAATCGGCGTCGTGCGAGAGCTAAAGTCGATGGTTTAAAAACGCGCGGTTTAACGATGACATTCGCGGTTTGGATAACATTCACGCAGGTTTGTCCCCAGAAAATCAACGTCGGTGGAATCGGCTCCGGCGATATCGTTTATCAAAAACCCGACGACGAAGACGACGACGCGGCCGGCTTCACGCTTTTCCTCAGCTCTCGGCGAGAACAGAATTCACATGCTGCGCTCGTAGCCAAGACGATTTAATCGTGTTTCGCGTGATAACAGCGTGACTCTTCATTTAGTCGTCCGTATTTTTCCGCAAAAATCAAGAAAAATAACAAACGAAATTTCTTCTGCTATATTTCGCGGTCTAAAAGTTCGCTTGCTTTACTGAAAATAACAAATATTACGCGGAAGATTAAGCAGAAGCTTATCCGTGCCAACGCGAGTGATTAGTAATAGAAGTGTCCCGATTTCAATTGGGAATTGAAATAGCATTACCTACTCGCCCATCTTACAATACCACACAATTGAATAAAGGAAACTACGAGAAATACTACGATACAGATAAAACTATGTTTTCTTGGGAAAGCAAAACAAATGATATTTTCCTGATCTCAGGCTATAAGTATATATTTGGCCGCCCTATGATAAACAGCGTTTCTACGTTATTTTAACTATATCATGTGAGTGACATCGAAAAGATTATAATTATATCTAAACCAAAATCTAAATAATAATCTAATCTAATAATAATCTAAAAATATACCACGCATAAATATTGACCAATATTATAGTTTATCGCATTTTTATTTAGTAGCGTATTCGTGGTTGACTGTTACAATAATAATATATTTTATTAAATACGCAATATATAAATATGTCGCACATTTCCTACAACTAAAAAATTGTTTTCTTTTTATTGTTTGCCAAGAAAAGAACATTTCTTTTTGTTTCTGAATGAATAGCTAATGATATTTATTTGCTCAACAATGCACATTATACAAATTAAAACTAATTCTTTATTGTTGAAAAACGTATCTACAATTCTCTAGCCAAGGCAGTATTCTTAAAATGGCCTTTTCTTAAAGGCCGAGCGTATCTTGAAGGTTTTCAACGTCGTAGCCGATTGTTTATTCAACAGAAACGACGTGCCGCCACCTGTTAAAATGCATACGAACTCATTGAAGAGCATTGTGCGTTGTTCTTCTCGCCGTCTTTCCTCCGCGCTTTGGCCCGCCTAGATTTATCTTCAAATTTTTTTTATATCCCTGACATTTAATTTTAAATGTTACGTGCCACATGAAGCAAATGTTGCTTATTATTCAAATTGTTTGACAACTGCGAATTTTTATAAAGAGATAAAAGAAGCCACAAAGTCGCGAAGTGGTCCACGTGTTCTTTTTTTAAGCAAATGATTAAGAAAAGATAATTTTTTAGTTGTAACAAATGTGCGGCATACCAACATATTGTGCATTAAAAAATATTATTATTCCAACCACGAATACATTATCAAATAAAAGTACGACGGACTATAATATTGCTTAATATTTATATGTGGTATATTTAGATTTTGGTTTAAAAAAATTTTACTTTTCTAGATGTCTCACATATATATTTTCTAGATATCTCGCTATAATTACACAATGACGAAGAATGCTGTTTATCATAAGGCAGCCAAATATAGCTTATAACCTGGGATCAGAAAAACATTATTTACTTTGCTTTACCAAGGAAACATGGTTTTATCTGTATCGTAGTATCGCATAGTTTTGTTTCTACAATATTTTGTCCAAGTATGCATTAATATAAGACGGGCGAGTAAAGCTATTTCAATTCCTAATTGAACTCGGGAACCTTCTTTTACTTATACATTTACGCGTTATCCTAATTATCTCCTAATTATAAGCATCACATTTATTTAAAATATATTCTGGACTCTTGTAACGAGTATATCTTAAATTATTATTACGAAAATATTCTTTGCTGAAGAAAACTATTACTTAAACAAAATAAAATAAAATAAGTAATTGCTTTTCTCGTCTTTAGAATGAATATTTTTCTGTGTGTATGCGCTGCGCAATTGGAATATAGTATTTTGCTTCGCATATAATTAATTTAATTAGCCTTACTCCTGCTGTCCGACCAAGTAAGTACTAACAGCTAATAGCTGATATGGAAAATACCGAGGACCCCTCAGAAACGGTTCTAACGCGACTCCTAACGCCGCGCTCCGAAGTTATTTAACGTGGTTCTCCGATGCTGGTTAGCAGGAAGAAATTTCGAGAAAATCGAAATTAAATATAAGCGTCGTCACGCAGATATCGCACGATAAGAAAAAATATGAATGAAATATACGTAAATAATTTGTCTGCGGATAACCCTTCGAAGGTAAGCACGACGATGAGATTTCTTGAACTTTAGCCTCGTGTGTTTCATGTAATGTTTTTTACCGAAAAAAAAATTAGATGTAGAATTTATTATTAATAGATTTAGAATTTATTATATTATTATTTCTTCCAAGACTATTCCTTAAAAGAAATATAATACAATAGATTCTACATCTAATTTTTTTTCGAAAAAAAGCATCATTTCTCCGATGGTTAAGATATGAAACATTTATGAGAAACATTTAATACAATTCTTGTAGACAGTTTGCACAGGCACAGACGTATTCAATTCATTGTTTACAATCGTAAATTTACAAGCCGATAATGCGCTTCGCTTTAGTGTTCAAACACATTGAAGGGGCTAAAGTTCAGGAAATCATCGTCGTGCTTACCTTTGACTTTTCGTAAATATTTTATGGGGCTTTATTGGTAAAGATAGTATAGAATTTTCCTGTTAGTTTTAACTTTCGATTTACCGAATAATGTCAAAATTTCCCATAATTGTGCGATGATTCCGTATTAAAGTGATACTTATTTAATAAATAATGCAATTTTCGTAATTGCTTTAATTATAAATTATATATATAATAAAGAGTATAATGACACTATTATATATTTAAATGTGTATTATAATTGTAAATTATAATAATATCAAAAGTTAATAAAAATTGGCATTTGTCTCGTGCAATTATTTACAGTTAATTCTTATCGTTCAACGCAAGTCCAATGCGTTTTTTTTCCGATAAAAAGGTACATATTTAAAATTATTTATTAGATAAGAATTTTATAACCATTGCAGATATTTTATCTTTAAATATTTTAGCGTTCAGTGACGACGAGATTATAATAATGGATTACATATAGCGTAAACCGGAGATTAAATTCGGCGTCGTGTGAGAGCTAAAGTCGATGGCTCAAAGGCGCGATTTAACGGCGACATTCGCGGTCGATTGGATAATATTCACGCAGGTTTGTCCCCGGGAAGTCAACGTCGGTAGAACCGGCTCCGGCGATATCGTCTATCGAAAACCCGACGACGAAGACGACGGCGCGGCCGGCTTCACGCTTTTTTTCTGCTCTCTGCAAGAACAGGATTCGCGGGTGCGCACGTAGACGATTTGATCGTGTTTTGCGTGATAATAGCGTGACTCTTCTTTTTTCCATAATCAACATTTTTCCACAAATATCAAGAAAAACAGCAAACGGAATTTTTTCTATTATATTCCGCGGTCCAAAAATACGCCTGCTTTAATGAAAATAACAAATATTACGCGGGACATTAAGCAGAAGCATAATAATCGGTAATTAAATATTAAACAATTGTAATTGATATTGTATATATTTATATTATATTTTATATTATTATACATTTATCTCTCGAATTATATTATTATATTTCGATACGATGGACGAGAAGATCTCTTAAATATAAATGTGCTTGACTATGCTGTAAATATTACGTGCAAAGCGTAAATAAAATTGTTGAGAAAGGAAATAATAACTTTATGATAGATTTGCGATATCTATATAAACTTACTAAATACTTAGAACAAGTATATTTAGTATATATTTTTCCGTGTGTAGGAAGCAAAGGGTTATCCGCCCTGTTGAGAAAGTATTATGCGTAGGCTTGTGTCCGAGTTTAATCGTTCAATAATTTCTGTTATATTTTGGTGTCAATGTAATATTAGCCTGCGCTACGATATCGCGCTGACAACAATGACGACAGTAGACTCGACCATGTAGCCATCCAACGTGATCGTCGTTATCTACAGTATCTCATATATACCTTCCTTCTATAATATTTTGTCCAAGTGTCCGGTAGTGTAAGATGGGCAAGTGAGGGCTATTTCAGCTCTAATATCACTTGGATTTACAAAAACCTCTGTGACTTCTCGCTGAAAATTGTGGGATGAAGGCCAAGATTTGAACTCCCTTCACGACCCTTTCCTTACTAATGACTCGTTTACACGCCATCCTTAATCAAGTTTAATAACATTCGTAGTTCTTAGACCGGCCGAACTGAGAGAAAAATATAGTTACTTTTGGCCTCAATCACATATTTTATAATATTTTATAATATTATAACTATGGTTAACATAATGATGCATATAATTAAGTCAATTATATTTATTGTTAGAAATATTATAAAATTATGGTTGAGGCCAAAAGTAACTATATTTTTCTCTTAATGCAATTACAGTTATTCCATTCTTTTGAGGAACAGTTATGATTGACCGGCTTAAGAACTATAGAAGCTATTAAACTCAATCAAGGTGACGTGTAAATCACGTATCAATCACTCGCGTTAACGCGAAGCCACGTGTCCCATACTTGGTCCAAAATATGTCAGAGATTACTGATTACCGATTAAACTTGGAGCACAAGCCTCGCGGCGCCTTTGCCAGGTCTGTCGGAGACGCGAGAGAATGATTTTTGGCGACGGGACAGCGTTTTTCACCAGATCAGACCTAATTTCTCGAACGGGGCTGTCTGATTATGTTTACATACTACTGCGTCTAAATATAGAGAGAGGCTATTTATCTAGCGGCGGGAAGCCGGCGCGCGTTGTCGGAGGTGATCTTGACGCAACGTCGAGTGAGCGGCGAGAGAGTACACACACTTTTCTTTTTCTCTTCCTCTCCCCTCCCCTCCCCACCCCTCCTCAGGCGGGAAACGATTTTCAAACGCGGGAGCGAGGCGAAAAAATAAAAACTCCTCTCTCGTCTCGCAGCTTTTTAATTTTACGCCGCGCGTGTCGAACGCGGCGCTTCGTTCGAAATGTCTATAAGCGGACACGCGCGCCGATACTTTCCCCGATCGCCCCGATCATCAAAGTACAAAGGACGCGACGGCCGGCGAACAGGTTGCGCAACGGTACCGTATTTGACGACATTGAGAAATCGGATTGGGAAAATAGAAAATACAAAGTATATACATCAAATAATGACATTTGCGATCGCCGGGAACGTGTCGAAGCGCCCCGATTTCGGCTTCGACGGAGAAGGAACCCAAGTAGAACAAAAATTATAATGACATCATATTGCCATTAAAATAACGCTAAAGTAGCGCGAAAATAACATAATGACATTTTGGAGTCATTTTGACGTCTTTGCGACTTGTTGTTCTACCTGGGAAAGATCGCCGGCGAGATCTCGCATTCGATGAATTCGATCCGAGACTCGGCGAGATCGCGTCGAACTCGGTGTCACGCGTCGCCGGACCTTGGACGGAGTATCGTAGAACACCAGAGAGAACACCAGTGGACTTACCGAATATCAACTCGTGGGTGACCGTCTGCTCCGTGCTGCTTCGTGGCATGTCGAAGGCGGGTGGGGGTGGCGGTGGAAGTAGCGGCTGCATGGCGTTCTCCATACCCTCTCGCTCTTCTCCCTCGCACGCTCGCCCGCACACACCGTCTCCGGCCCCGTCCCTCCCGCGCCGCGCCGCGTCACTTGTCACCGTTGCGTCGTCCGTTCCTGCGGGACGTCACGGGATCGGGATCACCTACTCGATCCGCTCAATCGACGCGCATCTCGCGACGACACGGTACGCCCATCGCCGCGTCGGGAAACGTCTCACTGTGTCTCTCTCTCTCTCTCTCTCTCTTTCTCGTGCTCCGCGTATCGCGTACGTGCCACACGTGTGTCCGTCTCGCGCGTGTAACCGCAGATGCACGTACGTGCGCAGCAATGTGTATGCGCGCGCGCGCGAGCTGCTTGCGCCAAGTGCGCGATAATACGGCGTAGAGAGGAGCGAGAGCTCCGATTTTGCGCGTGCACAAGATGCAGCCGGGGAGAACCGAATCGCGGTGCAGAGGAGTCAACGGTTTCAGCGCCGCCGCCGCCGCCGCGGCCCTCTTTACATGGTCACCACCGCGTTTCTCGCCGCGCCCGAATCGTGCGGACGGACCCGCCAGCCGTGTCGCCGGACCCGTGCACGTTTTCGCTACTGCCGCGCTCGGCGCCGAGCGCGCAGTCGCCGCGCGCCGCCGCTCATTGGCCGGTCACGCGGCTCCGCTCATTGGCCGGCCGCGCGCTGACCGCTCTCAGGGCCGTGTCGCCGCGCGCTCGCGCCCCCCGGCGCGCGCCTTCGATAAAATACGTGCCTATCGCGTGGTTACCGTTATCACTTCAACGCGGCTCACAGCGGCGTGTAACGGTCGAGACGCGTTTACGCCACACGTAACTGTCGGACAGAAAGTCGAACGATAATGGGAGCTTTCCAGCAAGAGACACAAATCGAACACAGGAATCATTCTGTCTTTATCAGAGAGACTTATTTAATGAGAGACAATGACGGAATGACTCCTAAGTTAATTTGTGTCTCTTGCTGGAAAGCTTCCAATGTCAGAGTGACGTCGAAACGACGAGACTGTAAAAACTCGCCTTTCGATCGCAATTCGATCGTTTTCTCGCCGTTTTCGACGTCACTTTGACATTATCGTGACTTTTTGTTCTATTTGGGTATCTTGGCGACCGTCGCGGCCTCGGTGCACACATCCGACCGAGATCACCGCTCGATCCTGAGTTAAACCAAGTGCGAGGAATCCACTCTGTTGCAACATTTGATACATATTTCGTATGATGGTCGATGCGACATGGACAGTCATGCTCCGAGCCAACTGCTCCGCATATATAGATACTTGATGCCGAAATCGATGAAATAAAATACAAAGATACCTTTTGGCGTAATTAAATGTAATTTTGTCGAGCAGATTTTAATTAGGTTCCTTCGGAAGTCATTCCTTTCATCGCGCGCGTGCCGAATGCTTGACACGGCCCTGCTCCCGAGGATTTCGTGCGATTTCTTATCTCTCTCTCTCTCTCTGCGCTGCTTGTTTTTTCTTTATATCTTATACGGAGCAGTTCCGAAGTGTCGAACGCAGCCTCCGATATTATTTGCTGCGATCGCGAGAAAAATCGTACGTATGCAGCCGGAATATCGTCCGCGATTCCCCATCCTCGGAGGAGGGCATTGTATACTGCGTTCTCGTTAATTCTATGTATCGATTTTTCCTTATTGATAATCAAGGTCAGCACGGCGCGCGTTGCATCACGTTCCGATCGTAAAGCGGGAGAGAAAACGAGAAAATACGCCAGATTGGCACACAAGTCGGGGAGTTAATTCGTTAATCGTTGCACCAAAATGGCAAGAAGAAAAAAGAATCGATAAAAATACATTTTCTTTTTTTCCCAACAGAATTACAGGGTATTATCCCGCTTCGAGAGCAAACCTCTCCTTGCGGAAGTTTTATACACAGGAGTACAAAAAGTCTTCTACATGTTCGATAAAGAAAAAATCTATGCGAGAAAACTGAATTTAATAAATATTTCCCTGTCATTTTCTTTTTGTTTTAAGCGTTGACCCGGTTGCCGGACGAAGTTACGTAATATGTAAATGGAACGAGAGTACAAAGCTATTAGGAACCCCTGAAAACTGATTCTCGGTTTCTATTACATCATTTGTTAATCGAAGGGACAGACGCGTTTAAAATACAAACGAAAGGCGATCTCTAGATCTCAACGAACCGAGATAACTGTCGTTGGGATGAGCCTGATTTACGATATAATTAATGGATAATATCAGGAAACCAGGAGTCTATTTTTCAAATTTTAACGAAGTGACATAAACATCACCGGCAAGCCCGAATTCGAAATTATCCGAGTATATCTCGCTCTCGATCGTTCTCCTCGGTCAGTTGGCCGCCGAGTTACATTACAAAATATGTAATAGGTAGCAGAAAAAAAAGAGAGAGATAAGGAAAACGAGCATCATTAAGAGATCTGGAACGGGATCTAGAATCTTGTCGCTCGGACTTGCCTTCTCGTTGCGCCAATTGGCGCATAAATTCTTCCATATTCAGCACATGCACGATGATTACGAAGCCCGCATGCAGCCTTCGCTAATCATTTCGCTTTCATTTAAAAACAAAAAATTTACGAGCCTGCCTATCGCTCGGTAGCTCGTAAAGTATGTTACTTGGAAAAAAAAAAGAACTTCGCCGCTCCGAAGATCTTCTATACAGGAGAGGTTGTTTATCCCTTCGGGCTTTGAGTGAGTTTCCGTTAGGAGCGGTAAACAAGATATCGAAAGTAAATGAAGTAAAGAGGCGCGCAAGAGCCTCCTTCATTGGCCGGTAGTTTCATAACAAAGCTGCGATAAATATTTCGTAATAATATTCATCGATCTTTCAAAGTAACACGCTACGAACGCGATATCGTCCGCTTTTTTCAGCTCGACAATGAGAAGCGTAAATCAGTTGTGCGAACGTTGAATCGCACAAACGCCTTATCGGCGTTTCAGAAAAACTTACTACGAAAGCACATATCGATCGATTTACGAGTGTTCGTAAAGTACTTATATAATTTGTGTCTCGCGGAATCTCGTAACAGTCGCGAAGGGAAAAGCCGAGCGTGAGTTACTTGATAAATTTTCAATTATCGAAGGGCGCACTGTTAAACTCGTAGTGTCAATTTATACTCATTTTGAGTCATTTTTAACTATTCCAATTGGTCGCCACTGGTCCTACTTAATATTTCATTAATTTTGACTAAAACATTTGACAGGGAAGTTTAAATTAGATAAACAACATGTTGAGTAAGGCTTACTCAATACATGTGTCGGTAATTTTATCTCATTGTTTTAGTCAAATTAATCAAATATTGAGTAGGAGCAATGGCGCCCGAGTAAAACAAAAAGTCATAATAATGCCAAAGTGACCTCAAATGATATAATGATACCAAAATGATAAAAAAAAAAATGATAAATTTATGATTGAAAGGTAAATTTTGTAATCATGTTCTTGTCATTTTTATGTTACTTTGACGTTATCGTGACTTATTGTTCTACTTGGGCGACTCATAGCAAATCGGAGTGCGGAAAGAGGGAGAGAAAAATTTTCCCCCCCTCCATTCTTGTCTCTCCTTCGTGGGTTTTCAATTATACCGTACACAGTCACGTTTGCGAGTGACGGTGAACGCCTGATATTGGCATCATCTGATTCGTTTTATCGAGTCGAGTGCGATCACCCTGTTCGATAGTGGACCAGTAGTGCACACAAAGTCACACACGGCTGGTAGGCCTCCGTCCTCAGTCGTGCGTAAAGATGTTCGCCGAATACATACCCTTCACGGTCAAGTACTTCTATCACGTACTCATCGTCGTCGTCTCATTCGTCCTGTACAAAAAGTTCTTCGGACGGCCAGCCGGGACAACTGAGGCACAAAGTGGAACGCGTGCGTTCACGGCATCCGACGAATTCGCGGATCCGAGTGAAAGTAATGTCGCAGCGAGTAGGTCTACGTTAACGTTGGATGGAATATGGTTGTCGGTCGTACTCGCCGCATTTTGGGAAGAAAAGCGCGGAAGAACGGCGAGAACGTCTCACTCGCGGCTTTTTTCCTGAGATCTGAAAATTAACTGTTTTCCCCATTAAAACAGTACGTGAAATCCACGTTATTTTCAGAATAAATCTACGTTTGCACGTAGATCTTACGTCATAATAACGTAGATTTCACGTACCGTTTTATTCGGGTTATTGGTGCAGTATAGAGAATCGTATATTGGATCGCAAAGGAATGACGTAACGATGATAATTACATTGATGGTCACAAGTGTCACGTACTCAGCTCCATTCCTTCCTTTGGAATTTCGGCACAAACCGAAAGAAAAAAGGGAAGAAGGTCATAAAGT